>VWYI01046441.1:23228-57083 GCA_013399455.1 Anthoscopus minutus | reverse complement strand
CAACAAACCTCTTAGCCTAATGCTACACAAGACAAATAAATAATTTTGCATGTTTATACTTAAAATATAATAAAATATATTATTATATAAAACCAGATATTTTTATGTATTATATTGTTTTTAAAAAAATGAGGATGTGATTTGTATTTTTTGCTAATAAGCCTTCATTCCAACCCTGGACCTTTGTTTCAGTATCTTGCATTTGAAGAGAACAAGATTAAGGTAGGAATTACAGTGTTGCAGGTGAATTCCAGGGCAGCAGGCTTACCTGCTGTTCTGCTGGGCTGCAGCACCTGGAAGATGTGTTTTGTAGGACACCCATAAGCTCTAGATAATAATTATATGAAGTTATTGAAATTATTACTGCACATGACAGAAAAATTCAGGCTGTACAAAGAAGATCCCAAACCCAGAAATTAAAAGACTTTTTTAAGGTTTTTGTTGTTGTTTGAAAAGGTGACATTTATTTTTGATTAGTTTGTTTTGTGCTGGCATTGGTTCAAAAGAAACCTGTTGCCTTTACAAAGCTACACTAAACCAAACAGACAAATGAGAAATAAATAGAAGCCAGCTGGATCTAGTCATCTCCCTTTGCAGGGTGATTGTGTTTTAAATCAGGCCTCACATGATTTCTTGAGCCTGAGAGTTTTTCAGCCTGGCAGTGGCTGATCTGTTCCCAAGGGAAAGTCTTTTGGGGAAATTCTCTTTCAAGGACCGGTTTTTGTAAATAGGTTTTGGTTCTCAAAGCAATGTCACACACGTGTTCTGAATGGGTTTTTCTCTTGTCCCACCAATGGCACCAGAGAGGTGCTTCCTTTGGCCAATTATGTTGATCTGTATCTGAACACCTTATAAAAAGGGTTCCAACCCCAAAATAAAGGCTTCTGCCTCATCTGAGATCAAACCTCACTGTTGTGATTTGAATCCACTCTGCTATTTCGTGTCCCCTAGCAGCAGTGGATCTCTGTAAAAACACAGAGAGCAGCACACAGCATTATCTCTCCATGCCCCTCGGTGGTGCTGGGAAAAGCCCAGCCTGTGCTCTCAGTGGGTGAAGGCACACATGGGCTGAAGAGCTGAGGCTGGGATCTTTTCCAGGGCTTGTTCCTAGAAAATGAGGCCCGTGGCAGGAAGATGTTTGCTCATCTCTCCAAGTCACAAAATCCAAAAAGTGCACATGTAAGAGTTTGTAGCCACGTGGCTGATTGACCACTTTTTACATCCAGGGCTGAGATGAATAATCCTGACAGGAGGAATATTGCCAGGGTCCCATTTCGAGACATCACAAAAGTTCCATCTGAAATTCACCTGCAGTTGTCATGGTGGGGAGAAAGGCTTTTGCTATGAATATTTCATTCATCAAAGTAAGAAAGCATTTTCCCCTCAAGCAGATTTTGTTAGTTAGCACTTTTCATCTCTAGCTTTTGCAGCAAAATCCCGGGCTGAATTACATGCTCCCTGTAATATGTTGAAGGAATTCCCCTCTGCTCGCCACAAGTTCATTTTCTGTGATAGAGTGTGGAATAAAGGATAGAGAAAGAAATATCAAAGACAATTAGAAGAGGAAAAATGAATAAAATATCACTAAGAAAATTCCTGCTGTGGTGCAACAGGGAAATTGAGGAGAAAATCAGTACCTCAAAGACCTGTTTTTCAGCCTAGATTCTTCCTTATGAAGAAAATACATAGCCAGTAACCTATGGATTAGAAGTAAATTATTTTGAATATAACATGTAAATCTAAAAATAATACTTATTTCACTATTCATACCTAAGAATTCAAAACACTTTCTTACAGTTTTTTTTCTTTCTCCTACTTTCACAAATGCAATATGTGATATTAAAATTGCCCATGGACCATCATCAGAAAATGGACTGAAAAAAACATTTGGCCAGTTATACACTCACCTACCTATATTACACAAAATTATATGAGCACTGTCAGAGCACACATATCCCAAAACTTTTTACAGACTGCATTGTGCAAAGTTTTACAGGGAATTTTTAAATGGACCAAGCATAAATTTTCCCTATAGTTTATTCCTTGGGTCAGTCTTGGATACAGTAGATTGGCTTTAACCATTACAGAGGGCAACAGATTTTTCATTTAGACATCAAAACTATGAATAACTCACATCTAACTTTTTTTTTCCACTAGACAAAAGCTTTTTCAATAATTAAAAACCAATACTATTTTTTAAGTTTCATTTGGCTTCTTATATGTAAGCTTAAGAAAATGTTTGCAAAAGTTTGAAGTGTAAAGTTACTGTATGAGATGCAAAGGGAGCAACCCTAATTAAAATGATAGGGTTTTTTTATTTAGAAATTATGTGCTCTGAGATAAAACTTACAGTGCATAAGTAATGTAATCATCTATTGTTTTGTAATAATCTGGGTTTTTTTAATCTACAGTTCAGTACTCATCACTTAGGTTTTTTCTTTTATTTAAAAACCCTTTCCAGTCTTAACATTAAACACTAAAAATAGGGTCAAACTGAGCAGAGAAGTTGGACTTTAAAAAAATAAAAATGAGAGTGGCTATTACCAGAAAAGAAATTTCAAGGGAAAAAACCATTCAGGAGGTGTAGCCTCCTCTGGAAATGCCCCCCGTTGATTTCTGTATGCAGCACACGTGGGAGAAATGGGAGCTAACAGTGCTTCCTTCCCTAATTTGCAAGTCATCATAAGGCTATGGGGAGCTGCCAGTTTTTGGAACATCCCTGGTATAATTACATTAACCTCATCTGGTGAAATTTGAATGTAAATTACTTCTTCACTTAATAAGAGGATTTAATTGAAGTCATTCGCAGTCATTGTGACAGATTTCTTAGGGAAGGTTTGATACTATATAAATTTTTAATGGTTCTTGGGTTTAAAAAAAATTCTGTTGAGAAGGAATTTTACATGTCAGTGATTTTTAAGAATGAACTTCAAAGAAAGCAGGAAATATAAGTATTCTTGTCCTCATTGCAGCTATAAATGGTTGGGATCTTTAGTCATGGTAAATGAGAACAAGCATAGGGATTTATGAATTAAAGTATCAGCCAGCCAATTAGCTGTAGAAATAACATCATTCCCCTCAGGATGGAGTCATTTCTTCCCAGTTATAGCAGCTCAAATGTCAAATATGTAGCAAATGTTGTGAATGAGAAAATCTCATCATTTTAAACAAAAACTGTTAGGTTTTTGATTCTCATTTTGTGTTTTTTTTAAAAGTAATTGTGTTTTTTGATCACTCAGCCCAATTTTCTGCCTCCTCTTGCCATTGTCAGAGGTGGAAATGGGGAGGGGGCCAAAGGACTTTTCAAAATGGGTACAAAAACATTATAATGATTGGCTACTAATTTTCTTCTCCCATCACTGAATTTTTAGATGCCTTTTTATAAGTTTATTACTGAATATATTTAGTGATATTTATTTCCCCTTAACTAGCCTTGAGGTGATGAAAGACAAGAGAGAAAACTGTAACAGAATTTTCTCTAGCTCAACACTTTTAGCCTTTCCAAAAAGACATCTTCTATATTAATTTATTTTGATTTATTTTGATTTTATTTATTTCTGAGCTGAACAAAACTGTTGATAACTTCTTTCACAGATTATTTTTATCAAATACTCTCTTTTCGCTAGGAGATATTTAAATGCTCTTTATATAGAATTTTCCACCCTTTTTTAGCGAAATATTGCAAAAAAAGGGAAGACATGTAAGAAGCATACCTCTTATTAAAATGACTACTTAGAAGTTGGTCACAAGAACTTCTGGGCATCTTGGGGAAGGCTTATGTGTTCATTTTTTTGTTCCATATCTCCACCACTTTCCTCCCTGGTCTGTATCAGTTGGTCTAATAAAATATGAATATACCCTATGATCCTTACGTCTCTTATACCTTTGGATTATCAAAGCCAAATCATTACTACTCTTTTAAAAATTACAATATTTTAAAATGCTTTAACAATTCCAAAATGATTTTTTGTTGTAAAAAGAAACATGCTGAATGGGGAAAAAAAAAGTGCTCTGGTAAAAAGATTGGTGATGTTATCACTCAAATCTTACTGAAATAAAAAAAGCATGTTTAATTACAAAGCCTCCAAAGTAAAAACAGCATGCTGAAAAAACAACACAAAGATAATAAGCTATAACTGGAATCTGACACTAGATGATTTTCAGCTAGAAATGAGAAGCAAATGTTTAACAGTAAGAGTAATTAACCATTAGAATAAGTGATATTAAAATGAAGACAGGATGTTTCCTAAGAGGTATCATTTACTTTAGCCATATTTATGGAACTGGAAGCAGGAATTAATTCAGGGAAGTGCATCCATTAGATGCCATGGATGAGTCAGCAACATCTCAGAAACAGCAGCATCAATCTTCCCATGAAACTATCATGTAGCACTTTGTCTATTACAAGCAGATCGTTGACCACAGGCATTAAATATCTGCCTTGCTCTCTGTTGTAAAATGTCTTGAAACAAAGCTGATAATAACCTAAGAAATTCACATGGACTCTGAATCAGAGCATCTTCATCATAATTTTTCCTAGCTAGGAACATTCATGAAAAACAGTTGCTGTTAGGCTTGTTAGCATCAGGTGATGGCTCTATTAACAAATTTCTCTTATTTAAGGGTAGCTGGCTGCCCAAGCATGATGCATTAGTAATGCCATAGCAAAAAAAAAAATCAAACCCAAACCAAACAAACTAGAAAAACAAATTAAAAAAGGAGAAATGGAGAAAAATCAATCCTCCTCACACCGTTACACTGTCACAAGCGTAGACCAGAAGTTTATGCCAGCACTATTTAATACAATATTTTTGGGAGCTATTAATGTTAATTTTATCTTCCCTTCATGTACCACAGCTGAGGCAGATCTGTGCCTTGAGGGCAGCAACAAGGAGTTTTCTAGGTGATCAGCTGTGGGAGAAGCCATCATTTCTCTTCTGAGCTCCCCCTGTAAATTCAGCCTGTCAGATGTTTGAGGCCAACCAAAATATTGCAACTCTTTATTGCTGCACAGTGACAGCTGTTTTTTTGGTTTTTAAAACCAAAAGATGCAGTATATAGAGAATCCCAGATGCAGCTAGTGAGAGTTGAAGCCAGTGAGACATGATGTTTGCAAATAGACACACACCTCTGCTATTCATCCTCCCTGTCACTCCTGGAGGAGTTTCCTATGACATATTGCACTGCCTCCTTTACTGTAAAGAAGTCACAAACATTTTTGAATTATAGTTATACAGCAAATGATATAATAAATTAGAATGCTAATTTCAGTGTAACCACATTCCTTTAAAATAATACCTCTGCTCAGAGTAAGACCTTCCTATCTCAGTCACAGAAGCCTGATTCCATGGATGAGCTTAAATAAGTTATTTTTTTTGTAAGTTGGGATGAGGAAGTTTTGTTAAAATGGAATTTGTTTAAACTACTAATCAACAATATCTTGCAAAGCATACGAGTAATGGCTTTAACTTTTTTCTCCCAGTGTAAACTTCTACATATCTGTGCAGAAACACAGGATGAATCAAATACCAGTAAAAACAAATAATTTAAAACAGACTGTGCCTCTTTTCCATGCATCTTTGTTCAAGACCAGTGGCTCCCCTGTAAAATGGAAATTTAATATGCTGACAAAAACATGATGCAAGCTGGTATTCTCAACCCTGAAATCAAGAGTTCAGCTAAGTCAGGAGCTGCCTTTTCATTTACCATCAGTGGAAATCGTCCTGCAGGACATGCCAGTGCTTCTACTGGCCACTGTCATGGGAGTCTGTAATGCAAGCCTCCATTTTCTGTGAAATTTCTGAGAAGCTGTGAAATCATCCATCTAATTACTATTATTTTTATTTTTTGACAATGTAAAAGGCTTTTAGATACAAAAAGTCTGAAGAAGCACCTTCAAATTCCCTCTGTTCACTGCAGAGGGATTATTTTATATTCAGGGACATCATCAATGTTGTTAATTTGGAAATAAAATTACTTTAAGACTTTAGCAGCAATATTGATGCTTCCTTTTTTTCTTTCTGTAATCAGACAACTGAATTTCAACTACAGCAATATGCATAACTAAACAAGATTATGTTTGTAATTTCTGAAATAAGTCTGAGCTCCCTTTAGTATGGTACTTACAACTTTTATTCACATTATTTCATTATCTGTAATGGAGGAAAACCAGAAAGAGGAACAAATAGTAGATTTTTATTCTTTTTTTTTTTTAAACAAGACTTTATCATGATAGTAACTTTATTTTAACATCATCTTCTGACATGAGATCATTGTGCTGAACATAACAGAGAAGTGCCTTGTGAAGGAGCAATTACCCTGACTAAATGGACTTCTGAGCAGATTCAAAGAGAAAGATACCAACAAGCAACAAAATGTGCATTAGTGAAATAAGGCTAAATCAAATAAGGATTTGAAGACGCTAAATGATCCTCAAATAATGCAGTATTCTAACTGCTTAATTAAAAAATGGTTTTCATGTTCAAGAGACCGTGTTACATTGTCGTACAGCCACAGGATGCTCAGAATTGGCTGATGGAGTTCCTCTATGCCCAGCTTCTCCAGGTGTAACACAAATAATCAGCAGAGAGGCCATTGTAACAAAATAATTTGAGTTATGGCCCATGCACTATCACCCTGAGGACAAATTTAGAGAGAAGTGGGAGCTTTGTCTCACAGAACCCCTTGGAGGGACGTGGCTGTCCACAGATGTGGCTTCACGCTGCCTCAGTGACAGCAAGGGTGGGGACCAGGTCTCACTGTGCTCCAGCAAGCAAGATCTGCGATGGGATGTTAAGACCTACTGATTTTCATACTATCATAGAGTGATTCGGGTTGGAAGGGACCTTAAAGACCATCTCCTTCCAACCCCACTGCCCTGGGCAAGGACACCTTCCACAGGACCAGGTTGCTCAGAGTCCCATCCAGCCTGGCCTTGGACACTTCAGGGATGGGGCAGCCACAGCTTCTCTGGGCAACTTCTTCCAGGGTCTCACCTCCCTCACAGTAAAGAATTTCATCTTAATATCTATTCTTAAGCTACCTTCCATCATTCCAAAAACATTCCCTCTTGCCCTTGTGGACAGTTCCTCTCCCAGTTTTTTGTAGCCCCCCCTTTGGGTACTGAAAGATCACAAAAAGGTGACCCCAGCCTCCTCTTCTCCAGTTCATGCTTTGCTCTTTCTCCTGATGAAGTGAAATGCTCAACACTATCAACTTTAATGCAATGTGCAAGTTTCAAAGCTTTGAAACTTGTTTGTATGTACTGCAATATTTAGCAAGTACTTGTAAAAGTGTCATATTGCTGAAGAAAGGCCTGCAAAGTTTTTTTCAGCTGTTCTAGGACCAGTGTTATCACTGCATAAGCCATTTCACTTGTTTCCCTAGAAATTTGTCATTTTACTGATGAGGAAAACTGTACTTTTGACACATATATACTGAGAAATGTGATCGTGTCAAACTATGTGTCAGATTATGCTAACATAATATTTATTATTTTAAAGAGGTAAAGGAAAACAATTCCTTGGCAGGAGCTTTTGTATCCATTTTATGATTTTTTTATCAGACTACACCAAGTTGGACAATTCAATTGTATTGATCACAGTTTCAACGCCAAATCTTAATTTCCTCCATCATTTGAGAAGCCTCCCTATCCAAAATGAGACAAACTTGAGCTCAACACATACCAGCTTAGGTTGATGAGAGAATTATGCTTTTGCAGATCAGTGGCTGAAATGTTGAGAGGATAAAATACTAGTATTAAAGCTAATTTAAGAAGTTTTGTATCTGCCTGCTTCTTTCAGGCCTGCCATTCCCCAAAACAGAAAGAGAGGGATGTAGCCTCCATTTTAGTGAAAAGAAGGGCTAGGTGGCCAGCCTGAGAAGGATTTGTGTAGAAATTGTGTCTAACAGCATATAGCACAGTAACACCTTAGGGAGCAGAGGAAGTAGAATTTGGGACAGCAGCCTGCTCAGTTTTATAATTTCTTTTGTTCTGAGACTTTGGGCCATCTAGGACATAGTCTAGGCTGTAAATAAAGTATAGTCACATCAGGCTTGTGCCTAGAACTGCTAAGCCTCCTGAAACAAAATGCCCAGGTGACAAATAAGGAATTGGGAATTTAAGCTCCAAGACCAAGTAATGAATAACACTCTTATTTATCTGATCTTGTTTTGACTCACCAGCTACTGTAAGAGAGGAAGAGACTACTGGCTCCACAGCCAACTCTGTCATGAGATTTTTTTTTTATTGGAGATTTTCTTGGAAGACTCCTGGATTTCACTGAGGTTGCAAAAGATTGGTAGACCATGTAGCATCTGTGTGACCTAGGTCCAGATTTAGCAGAGAAGAAAAAGTCAAGAATGCCTCCATAGCCACTGGCCTCACTGCAAGTTTGGAATGAAAGTTGTGCTGTGCCCTGAAGGATAGGCAAGAAATTCTCAAACTGAAGTAACAAAAGATTTTTATGCAGCTGACTTAAAGCAGGGCTAGGCTTTTACATGTCTTATTAATTTACTCATAACAGTTGTTCTATAGTCATAATCAAGAAGAGTTAGGATGCCTTTATAAAATTAGACTTTGGAATACATTGCAAAACCTCAGAAACAAACACTCAAAACACCAATTATTCAATCACTATGAAACTGTGTTCATTTCCAAGAGAGAACATTTTGTTTGACATGCCAGCTCAAGGCTTCTGTGTGCTTGACTATGTTGATACTTGAGAAATTACATACATTAGAGGTTTGAATAACATACAACAGATTAGCTAGAAACTGGAAAGCATTGTTTGAAAATGAATTTCAGACTACAAAAGGCTGAGTGGTGTTGGCAGGCATCCTTGAATTTGACAACTGATGCATAGAGGGCAGGAACAATACACATTTATTTTTTTTTCCGGGGGAAATCCTCTAAGAGAGTTCTCTAAGGAAGTGTTACAGAAAATACAATAGTGGCAAAGTAGTAGCTACATCTTGTTATCAGTGTGAAAGCCAGAAGAGAATTAATTAGTCTGTTCTCATTGTTTATGTCACAGTGGCTTATAGACTCTCTTATCAATGCATATTCACAGTGTGCATGGCAATGCTGTGTGTGGCTGTGGGAAGGGAGGAAGGGGAAGAGAGTTTGCTCATGACCTCCTCAGCATCACTCAGGATCTTGAAAGATTTAACTCAAGACTTTTACCTGAAGTGCCATCCTTAAAAGAGTCTGAGACTCTTTGCACATCTGAGGACTAATATCAAAATTTGACCCTAAAATATTTTCATTTGTCTATTCAAAATTAATTTTAAATATGGAAACCACATTTTTGCAGCTGTCATGTGAACTTAAAGGGGTTTGATGAGAAAGGAGAAAGACAGGAGGAATGGGATAGATTTTTGTTTACTACATGCCAAAATTATTGCAAATATCTTCCTCTACAAACCTTATTCCTTCACTTAACCCTCTCATATCAATCAATCCTCTGAGGAAAGACAACTTCTGTAACATATTTTAAAAGATGGGTTGAAACCTACAGAACCATTTAATGTCCCAGATTCCATGGAAGACCACTGACATCCTGAAAGGTATTTTCCTGCCTTATTGATCTTAGGTTTTGGTGGAATCATTGAATGAGTATGAGTTTAAACTCTATTTTAAATTTAGCAAATTGTTGAGTCTACAAAGGTAATGTTCTAAATTTTTAGCTACTTAAACTCCATATTGTGAACTCCTTTCTTTCACCCAGTTTCAGGGGACCTTCTCAAATTAACACCTGCATTGCTTGGCATCACTTCATTCACTTTCTCTTGTGAAGTGTTACCTCCTAATCACATAGTGCTCACATGGATGGGCAGTAAATCATCTTCCCACATCATTCCACTACAAAACATAGTCAACCACTACATGAGAATTCTTAAATAGATTAATTCAATACACTGCTTCTTATTAGTCATATGAAAAGATTTCAATAAATTAAAGGAGAAACCTCTGCTGAAAACTAGAGGATAAAAGAAATTAATATTTTAACATTAATAACAGGGCATTGATAGGTGTTTGCTATTTTGAAATATTTTATATATGCATATACATTAGAAGAACTGGTAAGCTATGCTCTTCAGTGACTTTTGGTATCCAAGGAAAAATAGTCACCATGGTACTTCATTGCCCTATTCTTAACCCATGCACTGAGTAAGTTCAGTAACAATGCCAAAAGGTGATAATAAAAATAAAAAGGAAAAGTTGTTGACATCTTAGTCCTGCTTAAGCATTGTTCCACTTGCTAAACCTAAGATGACAATTCTCCAAAGTTTCCTTTTATTTTGTCATTCCTTACCCTATTAAGATTTTGTGCTTTCAACTCATTTGTGACCCACTTCTGCCTTTCACTGGCCCTTTTCTCTGGAGATGAGCAGCACCAGCTGAGAAGGAGATGGGTGGAATATCCCAGTCTACAGAGCAATTATTAGATGGAGTGAGATGTTTGTAAGAGATCCAACCTATGAATTCCACCCTTTAGGCACCATGTGCTAGCTTACAGTCTCCTTCTGAAACAGTCATCCACCCTCCAGTCCTTTTGCTTTCTCTTAAATAATGAAGACCTGGGAAACAAAAGGTGCAGGAACAGTGTGGAGCAAATCCTCATAACTCCAGCCCCACCAGAGGCAGCAGTTCTTGGCTTTTTTTCCAAAATCCAGATGTGGTCTGCCATGAGGGACCCTCAAGTACACAGCCACAGGGATGAACTCTACATGTCCTTTTCTCAAAGCTCACATTTTTCAAGGACACCAAAATAGATCTGATATTGGCATTTTTCATAATGCAACTCATCAGCAGTGGTATTTCTTTGTAAGTATCCAGTCACTATTGTTCCTTTTGGAAGTGGTGATTAATAGGCAATAGACATCAATGTGAATTAACATGAAATTAAAGCAGCTCTCAAGTGGGGCTCTAGAAGTGTTCATTACAGATACAGCAGTATTTAGACATTAAGGCAAGTCATCCATTTTTTTAATGCAATGTGACATCCCATTCACTTTGCTTTTTACATCACCTGGTGTTGTTTTAACATGGAACTTAACAGAACCTTAAAAGAAAAAGAAAGGTTATTTTAAATGCTGATTTCTCTGGTTTTCAGAATTTATCTCAGATATTTTTCACACAATGAGAGTCATTCAATGCATCAAGATCACTTATACAATCAAGAAGAAAACTGGAGGCAAGATCCTTTTCTCTGAATAGACATCACACCAGCAGCTTGGACTGTAGGAATTCCATCTCCAAAGTTTTCTGTATGTTCTCACATTACACTCTGGTGTGTTTTACAGTGACACTGGGATGGATTTCATTACCTTTTTGCGTGAAGTATCACTTGCTTAAGTCTTTCTAGAATTCAAACAGAATTACTTCAGAGAAATTTACATTCATATGGTATGTCATAACCAAATAATAAGATCTTATACTATAATGTTTTATATCATATAACAGAGAGCTATATTGTCAAAAGCACAGCATGTGCAATTTGGGTTAAATTATCAAAGGAGCTCAATTGTCCATTTGAGTGCACAGATTACACTTTCATTTTTACTCTCCCTCCTTTTTCAGATAGGTTTAAAAATCCCGGTCCTTGGTACTGTTTTATCTTTGGCATGTTGAATGCTTAAGAGCATAATACCCAGTAACAAATACATTTGGACCTGACAGTTGTGGAAAAGATGAACTTGGGGCAGCAGCAGAGTTATGTTCAGCTATTTATTTTTAAGTAGGAAATAACACAAATTCTAAGGCTGAAGCTGAAGACGTGAAAATGGGGTAGGACATAAGATAGGACAGAATGAGTTAAGTTATGAAACATCCATTTTTTTCCCCTAGATAAAATGACATTTCAGTCAGCTATGTGTCTAAATCACATCATTTATTTCATATGAATTAAGAAAATAATCTAAGTGAAAGTAGTCATGAAAACTGCTCTGTCATTACCACAGAAATATACAGCCTGCTAATTTGCATTAAAGGGCCAAAAATCTTTTGTATATCTGATAAATTAGCTTCATTGTTAAATCCAGTTTTGAGGGGGTTCCTTTTGTCCCATTATATTTTATATTATTATAAATTACACTTCAGTGAAACTCTTTCAATTACTTTTGGTATTGGCAAATGGCCATTTGAAATCAGAGGAGCTGAAAAGAGGTTGGCATCCCTTCACAGACTGGTCCAATCTTCTAGAAATACAAACCTAGAATTCAGAATAAAATATGAAATGGCAATGTCTCCCATAAGATAAGTTTCAAGGAACTTTTTAAGATTAATTTAGAAATATTTCATATGGATGCCCAAACTAAAAGATTGATGATACACATTTGTCCAGTATATAAATAGGTGATATTAAACTTGATACTTTTAAAAATCATGGTTGTTATAATGCAATTAATAAACAGGTTTACCTTAAAGTCTGTGTCAGTTTTTAAAACTTTTTTTTAAACACTTATTCTAGGACATAACCATGAAAAATACTTACGGGTTTTTTCTCAACAAAAAAGGAAGCACTGTGAGTCAGAAGATCTGGCTCTGGCTCCAGATACATCCTGTGATAAATTGCTGTGAATGCATTCTCTGTGTATCAAGGTTCTTTTTCTTTAAAATGGGGATAGTTACCTAATTCTGAATAGTTCAGGTTTTGGACAGCAGTTCAAATTGTCAGTGAGTAGAAGCTGAGGGAATACCTTTGAACATTCCCTGAGAATTGTTTGGGATGCACAATGATAAATCTAAAATAATATATTTTTTAAATTGTATGAAATGATTGTTGTTGAAATAGTTGTGTCTTTCAGATTTACTCTTTAGGCGCTTCAGCATATATTGGAAGAGAAAAAGTTTTCAGCTCCCTGCAAACAGAAACGTTAATTTCCTGAGCATGCCTTGAAAAGATATATATTTTACATTCAGGTCGTGGTTCAGAGCACATTTTTCTGAAAGATTTCCTAGAACAGCTTTTCATCTGCTCAAGCCACCACTACCCACCAGGCACACTTGGAGCTCCTCCTCTCGTACACACCCCACGGAGGAGTGCAGCATGCAGGTGGCTGCACACCAAACTCCAGCCAGGAGGGATTTGTCTGAAGAGACAAATGGGTTTGCTGGATTCCATTTCACACAACTTCCTGATCCAATGGGAATTCCACCCCCTGTGCCAACACATTTTGGAAGGTAGCATGGACCAGGAATGAGCAGAATTGTGTGCTGAGGTACGCAGTACTGCCACAGAACATGCAGCCCTAGCAAATACCATTTGTGAAGCATATTCAACCACTGGCACTTATGAAGCAAGGCAGATATAAATGCTAAAGTAAAACCTTACCTAGAGCCTGTGGAGCCTGGGGCAAGTGGCATGCAGGGAGAAGTACTGAAAAGCACTTATAAAAAAGAGGGAGAAGGATTTTTTCACAGGCAGGCAGTGACAGGGCAAGGGAGAACAGTTTTAAACCAGAAGAGGAGAGGTTTAGATAAGAGGTAGGAAGAAGTTCTTAGAGGGTGGTGAGGGCCTGGCACAGGTTGTCCTGGAGAAGGTGTGGTGGCACCATCCCTGGAAGTGCTCAAGGCCAGGCTGGAAGGTGGGTTTGAGCAGCCTGGTCTGGTTGTAGGATTCCAAGCTGTTCTATGCTTCCATGAAGGAGAAAGTCCCTGTGGAAGGGTAAAAGGGCAACCACGGCTGCCTGCACCTGCACAATGTCCTGTCAGCTTTGTGGGAGCATGCAGGGGGCACTTTTCACACATTAATATTGCAGCCATGGGATTAGGATCACAAGCACAGAAACTTATACATTTTATCACATCTTAAATATTGTGGCATAAACTGATGGCTTCTGGAGTAATATATTTCTTCTTATGTCCAGTGTTGGTTGACTGGCAGCAAAGAATATAAGATCTAGTATTAGCTATTATTTGAAGACAAGACATTTTTTTGTGGATGTTGAATTAAGTTTCAAGTGGGAATTAGAGCTTTTTGTAACTAAGAGAATTTGATTCAAAGTACAGGATGTGTATAAAGGTCATAAGATAAAAATGAGGCAACTGTAGATTATGTATTATTTATGGATATAGAAAGGAATAAATATTCATAATTCAAGGAAAACAGATAGCATGGGGCCAAGTTATTGAGTGTTGTCTACTAAGAAAAAGAAGAAGTCCTTTTAAATGAAGAGAGATTATTCCTTCCCGTATGTGTAAAGACAGTAAGAAAAGTGTGATTTGTTTGACTGTGACTCATCCTTTCAACATTTGACAGATATGAATCAGATGACCTTCCCCTGGGAGCATATGCTGAAAACAAACTGAAGTTTCTGATTGTTTAGAACTCTTCAAAGATAGTTCTTGCAGTCAACAGGATCATCTTCATTTAGTGCTCATTTTTGTGGCTTTTTCCTTTTCCTATCAGCCACAGTCAAAGAGTATTATTCCCTGATAATGGCTTGTTTCTCCAGTACAGAGTGAACAAGGTACTTAAACAGATTATGTACTGGACCAGAGGATGGGACACATGGAAGGGGAAGGA
Organism: Anthoscopus minutus; assembly: GCA_013399455.1. NCBI lineage: Eukaryota > Metazoa > Chordata > Aves > Passeriformes > Paridae > Anthoscopus > Anthoscopus minutus. Next base: position 42,552 of record VWYI01046441.1, on the reverse strand, counting down.
CTCAGCTGAGTGTGTTGATGGTTGATTTGACATCACTGTGCCATAAGAGGAACATCTGGGGGCACCAAGTCTGAGTGGGAGCACTTGAGCAAACCAGTAAATTGCCCTGTGAAAAGGTCTGATCTTCAATTCATGGGCAAGTCACGCACTGAGAAGGTTTCCCTGGAAACCTATTTTAATTTTTATGACATGTTCTCCATCCACCTAATGGACAATGACAAAGTTGGTTTGTAACCACTCCAGTTCTTCTGAGGCATTTAATTGACCTTGAGAAGAGGTCAAAGAGTCAAAGCAAGGAAGATGCCAGTAATGAAAAAAATATTCCTTTTATTCCCACAGTTACTGTTTTGTCTATTACCCTTTCTGAAAGTCAGTCTACCATAGTTGATAAATCTGATTAAAAATCAACCACAGAAAATTTGATACTCAGGTTGGGATCTCCTACAGAATGCAACTGTGGGACTGAAGAAGTCCATGAGAAGAATAATTTACATTCAATAGGTAGAATAACACTCCCAAGGACTTCCATAGGGTTACTTACATCCACGTGGCTCTGGATACACTGGAAGAACTAAATTCTAGTTGTCCTATGAACTGCAAAAGGCTTTCCAGCTCCATCAGTGACATTTTATATTCTCTTGGTCATAAAAGACAAAGTGCTCTTCTGCCTTAGTTCTCCTAATTTAAAAATGAAGGTGTCCAGAAACTGAAGCACAGCCTAAACAGATTTTATTGCTATGAATGAATCCAAAACAGTAAAATACCGACATTTTTCTCAGAAGGCTGGGGGGAAATTGGGAACCAGTAATCCTGAACCAAACCTAAGAGGAATATGGAGGGCTAATGGAATGTGGGTTTACAGGGAAATGAAGAAATCCTGTTTGTGTCACCCCTGCTAAGGCATACCATGCAGGTCATGGGCTCCACATAACCTTTGGGTCTGCTGCAGTTCCCATGGAGGTTTGCTCAGCCCGTGCTTGCTGATGTGGATGTTGCACAATCTAACCTTGGCTGCAGTTTGGCAAAATTGCAGGTGCCAAATAAGTTTGTCTTGTCTGAATGTTTGAAAAGAGAAATACAGCGGAGGGAGAAAAATTAAGATGTATATGGCCTTATTTGGAATAGGATGCAAAGAAGAGAGGGTTTTGCCTAATTTTACAGGGAAAATATACCTAACAGGAAGATGTTCTGGACTGTATCATCAGCTCTGGAAGATACAGTATCTCTCTTACTTGACATATTTTAAATCAAATGGAAAAAAACCCCCATGCTCTGTGAAGTAGATTTTTTTAAGCAAGAAGCTGTACAAATGCAAGAGTTCTTTACTAAGTTTGATGAAAAAAACCAGGGATACGTAAGACTTAACAACAAAGGGAAAAAATGCTGGTTAGTTAATTATTCTTACAAAATTACCAGGGATTTTCTGCCGTTTTTCAGAAGTGAGAAAACACATAATTAGTTATTAATCTTTGACAATTCATGCTAGTACAAATCCCAGAGCATCACTTTGTTAGCCCTTATCTCCCTTCCTGCTTGACAGATTACAGCAGTGCTTCAGCATGTTGCTAGAAAGTGATGAGATCTTGCAGGAAGCCCAGAAGCAAGTACCATAAAAGATGGTGAAACATATAAATAATTTACAAACAAAATAATCCTGAAGAGATTTCTTAAATTAAGATTCAGGAAATTCAAAAGCAACAATTTAAAACATAAAAATAAAATATTAAAGGACCGGTTTCCTCTGCCTTTCAGATTCTTTTGTCCTTCCTACATTGCCTTTTGCTCCGTCCCGCTGTAATAGCAGCTTGCTACTAGGGTGAGGGAATCAAGTTTATTTCTGCTTTGTGAATAAGAAAGTGATTAACATCTCATTTTAGTGGTTGTAAAAGTTGGCATCTCTACTGCTGAACAGTGCTGGACAAGAAAAACAGCTTTATTTCTTATGCACTAAATGAGGCTCAGCTCACAGGTACTCTCTGTTGATATTAGGTTGAAATGCTAAATTAGTTTCCATTACTTCAGGATATCAATCACCATTGTTTGTATGTGAGAACCATTTTAACAAATAAATCTAGCTCTCTTCCACAGGCTTTAGCTTAGTCATTTTGTTTCAAACAGGTCTAGTGAAAGGTAGCCTTGTCCAAGGCAGGAGGCTGGAACTGGATGATCTTTACGACCTCTTTCAACACAAACCTTTCCATGATTCGATGATTCTTACTTTATTTTGAATTATAGAAGCACAACTAATTAAATATGAACATGGCTTTTGAAAACTGAAGCAAGCCCAATGTAAAAGAGAGGAAACATTGTTCCTATTCAGTCCACTTGGAAAGTGAGAAAATTCCTGTGCCTCTTCTATCCCTTCCTTTGCTAACTGAGCCAAGTAAAATAGTTTCTAATGGGTCTTTCTCCAGGCAAGGTAGATTTGCTGTAGAGTGGAAGGTTGTGTTCAAAAACATTTTGGCAGATAGCACAGTTAAGAGAGTGCAGCAGGAGAGTCCATGAAACGACTGACACTGGAGTGCAGAGTCAAACACCATGAGTGCAATGGTTATGTTCAACAATGCAGTTTAAAAGCTATTCCAGTGGACTGCTACTTCAGCCTCTGTCAAGAGAGGTTAGGGAACACACACTGAATCCAGTGTCAGATGGAGACACAGTATTGAAGATGGAAATAATTCTGGATTAAATATTGATTTTGTTTAGAAGGAGGTTAGAGCAAGAGATGTGAAGTGTATGTAAAAAAAATTATGTTTAACAAAGTAAACCCATAACCTTTGAGGGCATGCAATCACAAGTAGCTTTCAAGAGGTCAAAAAGTTAGTTTGCACAACTCAAGTCATGTCTAGCCTGCCCAACAAAGGTGAACTCTTAACTGGAGTCAGTTGAGTAAATATCCTGGCAAAGACAAGGCAGTCTAAAGCTTCCCTGTGGATCATCGAGCAGAAAGAAAGTTTCTTATGATGTAAGCTTTTGACTTAACCTGGTAAATCACACAAAAATGACATCATGCTTTGTTGTCCATACATTGTCTACCTGATGTTAAAACCCATAACTTCTCACGAAGTGAAGATAGAGGTCTGTGTGGAAGACAAAGAAGTAGCTTTTACAGGGATCTAGATAAGAATTAATCAGTCTCATTTTTAAAATCTGGAGATTAAACCATAAATTCTTAAACAGATGCGAGCACCCACACAAATACGTAAGTTTTGTATAAGCCTAGCTTTGGAAAAATCTAGGCTTTACTTTCAGTTTTGTTGTCAGTTCAGCATGGAATTAATAAACAGATTAATGAAATCATCAAGTAATTTACATCTTGATGGTTCATTAGAGATTAGAGTGCCCCAGATCTACTAAATGCTAATAAAGCCATTTCATCAAGTGTAAAGTAGCAAAAATACATGGGGAAACTTCCTACATTTGCTAAGCATAGAGACAGAAGGTGTTCTTGCTGTGAAGGGGAAGCTGTGTGAGGAGAAGCTGAGGGCACCTGGTCTGTTCAGCCTGGAGAAGAGGAGACTGAAGGGAGACCTCATGGCAGTCTACAACATTCTTGTGAGGGGAAGAGAAGGTGCTATACCTATACCATCACTCCAACCCAGATGTAAAAGTTGGCATCTCTACTGCTGAACAGTGCTGGACAAGAAAAACAGCTTTATTTCTTATGCACTAAATGAGGCTCAGCTCACAGGTACTCTCTGTTGATATTAGGTTGAAATGCTAAATTAGTTTCCATTACTTCAGGATATCAATCACCATTGTTTGCATGTGAGAACCATTTTAACAAATAAATCTAGCTCTCTTCCACAGGCTTTAGCTTAGTCATTTTGTTTCAAACAGGTCTAGTGAAAGGTAGCCTTGTCCAAGGCAGGAGGCTGGAACTGGATCATCTTTAAGGTCTCTCCTTTCTAGTGCCCAGTGACAGGACCTCAAGAAAGTGCATGAAGCTGAGTCAGGAGAGGTTTAGGTTGGATATTAGGAAAATATTCTTCACCCAGAGGGTGGTTGGGCACTGGAAGAGGCTCCCCAGGGAAGTGGTCACAGAGCCAGCCTGACAGAGCTCAAAGAGTGTTTGGACAGTGCTCCTGGGCACATGATGGAATTCTTCTGTTGTCTTGGGAAGGGCCAGGAATTGAACACGGTGATCCTGATGGTTCCCTTCCATCTCAGCATATTCTGAGATTCTGTGATACCATCTGTAGGTATATAGCACAGTATATGAAGATGCCAAACATTCTTTTCGGGGTTTGTATCTACAAAAAATAGTATAAAGTAATATTGGAATGCTTGGCTGGAAAGCTCTGATATTCATATGCTGACCTGTGTAAAACTAAAACTGGCATTGCAACAAACACACATTAGCAAATAAAAGGGCTATATAAACAAATATGTGCAATGAGAAACAATGCTAATCTCAAGTATTCAGAAATCTCTAAACAGATGACAAAAGAAGTCACAGAAGTCAATTAAAAATTCAAGAGTATCATCAAGGAATCAGTGCCCAGTTCTAACTCACTTCTAATTTGCTGCACAATTTAGCTTTTAGTGAAATCCCGCCAGAACTTCAAAAAAAATTATAGCTGATATTCGTATGAAGTTTCTTGTTTCTGGCACCTCATTTGAAGGTTTAGACAGCATTATTCTGAGTTTTCCATAAAAGTGACTCTCATCAAGCCAACATGTTTAACAGAAACAGATATGACAATACAGTGGAATCATGCTTTTTCAGCCTGAGGCTAGAAAACAAAATAAACTAATCCAGAAATATTAAAAAAAAAATTAAAAATAGAGGTTAATGGTCGCTCCTGACAAAGGAAAGGAAGACTCATTCTAACTTCTAACCAGTTTATGCTATATCTCTCATTTCTTTCTGTACAAGACACCTAAAACTGAAGTTTATTCAAACAGACTGAGCTTTTATGCAAACTCATTTATTTATCTCAAACACAGCAATCTCCTACCTTGACAAATGCAGCCTAGCTCCACTGATCTCCACCCTGAATGTTCCACCAAGAGAATTTTTCTGACTCATCTGCCCATGCTGCTTCACCTTTGACTCGATTATGCTAGACCCTCCTCTTACCTCCAGTGCATCAAAAGAAAACTTCTCACTCCAACTGCTAAGGACACTTTGTTTGCCTTCATTCATTGAAGAATACCTGCTTCCATTCACCAGCAGGTACATTATTTTTCATGATGCCAACAAAGCCAGAATGTGGGCTACTGATGTGTCTAATTCCAGCCTGCTGTGCTCTTTCTTGGTATATAAAACCATAGAACTATTAAGGTTGGAAGAGACCTCTAAGACCATCCTGTATTGTGCCATCTCACCCTTCAAGCATTTTGAGGCACAAGTTTTCTCTCTATTTTATATTATACCTTTTTTTGGGTCTTGTTCCATGTTAAAAATCCTAATCATTACCACCACCACCACAGAAAAACATATGTAATAACAATAGCTAACCATCAAGTAACTGAGGACTTTCAGAATTCAGAGTGATGTAGTGATGTGATAATAGCCAATGTTTTATCCTTTCCTGGAGACCAGGGCAGAATGCACTACACCTATACCATCACTCCAACCCAGAGTAAGCATAAGCAGCTGTATGCAGCAGCCCTTGTAATCTCTTTTCAAAACCTTGTGCTCTGTGACAAGCACAAAAATTCTTGGTGCTTAAGAACAGGTAGGAAGTTGTTATTTTTATGCCCTTGTTTTCTGTCTAGAAATATCCATCCATTCAGAGTGCAAGGCCAGGCAGAAATGTACTGGGTCTCCCTGAGAAAGGCATGCACCTGAAACAGAGCCAAAGTCTGCACAGCTGTTGTTTCTGTTCAGCAAATTCTAATTTTCCAGAATGCATAAATATAGTACTTTAAAAATCATAATAGTGGCAACAAATCCATAATGAGATTTTGATGTTAAATTATGATCGAAATGCATATTTAGTGCTTATCTTTTAAAGCTTGAAGCCTGTTGTTGCATCTGATTCTTTTTCCTGAGAGGATTTTTCATAATCATTAGTAGGATAAAAAACAAAACAAAAAAATATTTTACATTGATAAAGAAACATGTTTTTTTTTGTAACAAGACCAAAGCTAGTGAGCACCAAAGCATTGAAAGTTTTAATTGCAGAAAAGTGCTTTGTTCTTAAATTTACTTATCTTTCCAGGAGATGAAAATAAGCTCATATTGCTTTTGCACCTTACCCTTTTTTGATATTCTGAAGCTTATAATATTGACTCCACTATTTTAAATGTATGTTTAAAAAACCCAAAAAAGGCAGACCTTAGTCAAAGCTATAAAAAGCAGAAGCTGAATTCACAAAGATTTTAAGACTGAGCACTCAGGCTCAACTTCTTAACTTACATTTAGGTTTTAAACATTCATCATATTTCTGAGATGTTTGAACTCTGGGAGTTAAGATTCAGGGTCTAAGGTTGAAAATTATTTCCCCTGGAAACACATTTACCCCAGAGTGTAATTTCTCCTAGGACGGAACTTCTCATTGAGCTTCTTTCTTCTGCTGTGCTAAATTGGAACATGAGCAATGCTGTGATGATGGTATTGTGATGAAGCTTTACATAATCTAGTTAGGGAAAATTAAATTTGAAAGGAGAGAGGTGTAGTATGCTGTGACAAGTAATTTGCTCAAGGTACTGAGCAGATAAATGAAGTACATGTTAAAAACGTGTGTGTATAAACTTTGAATGGATGTGCATAGTATTCATGGATGTGATATTGTACCCTCCCCAGGCCCAGGTAAAGCAATGTCATGGTTTAGGAATGGTATTTCCCAATTTAGTACTCTTAGCAAAAAGATCAGTAAAAAGCTCTCCTCTCCATCACTCTCCAATGGAAGGCACAGGAGGCAGGGATTGAGGTAAAAGCAATTTACCTGAACAGCAATGAGATAAGAAAAAGAACAGCAAAAATATTAATAACAAAAGCATACAAAATAAAGGGTGATTCACATGAAAACATGCTCACTGAGAACTCTGGGTGACAATGAACAAATGGCAGATGGCTCCCCTGCCACACTTTGTCACATGGAAGCCCTGACTTTCTTATCAGTAGCAAGAGAGTCCCTTGTTCCCATCAATGATGTGGGGTATTATCAAATAACATTAGGGTCTGGACACACCCCCTTAGCCACTGCAAAAAATTAACACTGTCCTTCGTGGAAACCTGGATGTTCAGCACATTGAGTTAGGAGTAAGGTGAGGAAACCACAGCTTTTGCTCCCTGCATGGAGTGGAATTGTCACTACTCATACCTGTCTGTATTAAATCACTCCTCCTACTCATTAGTGCCCATGTCAGAGAATATTTTGGAAAGTTTTAGTGGATATAAGATTGGAGTTTTGGAGCCTGTACTTACAGGCAACACTTTGAATGAAGAGAATAATGAAGTGTGTGGGCCTGTGGAAATGCTGAATGCTTGAGTTGGGGAGGATGTGGACATCACAAGGGTATGGAGTGAGGATACCCTGAAAACAAGTTACAGAGGGTGCCAGTGTCTGCCTGTTATCCAGCAGACAAAGCACAATTCTGCTCTAGGAGGCTTCAGACTCCATCAGGCATGTTAGGCAGAAAGCCAGAGGAATACCAGAGCTCCTGACACACAAGAGTCATTCATATTTTGATGAAGGCAGCCAATATGCTGCACACCCCTCTAACTGAGGAAAAAAAATAATCTCATGCTAGGAAATAAGATAGAGAAGTTTCTTGTGAAGAGACATCATACAGATCACTTCCAGGTGGATCTAGATAGACTGCAGAATTGGAGGAAGATCAGTGTGATGGAATTTAACAAGTCCAAATGCTGGATTCTGCATCTGGGATGGAGTATCAGCAGGCACAGGTGGAAATTGGTGGAGTGTGGAGAGCAGCCCTGCAGACAGGGATCTGGGGCTGCCTGTCAGCAGCAGAACTACAGAATCCAGCAGTGTGCCCTGGCTGCCTGGAGGGCAAACTCCATCCTGAGGGGCATCAAACACAGCCCAGACAGCCCAGCAGAAGAGCTGATTATTCTGCTGAGCCCAGCCCTGGTGGGGCCTCGCCTCGAGTGCTTTGTGCAGTTCTGGGCCCCACAGATTGGATGTGAAGGTCCTTGAATGCATCCAGAGAAGAGCAACAAAGCTTGGGAAAGGGTTGGAAAGGAGGTTGGAAAGGATTGAAAATGCTCTGAGGAGCCAGTAAGGATTTTGGGCTTGTCTAGTTTGGAGAAAAGGAGGCTGAGGGGCAACCTCATTGCTCTCCACAGTTTCCTGGGGAGGGTAAGAAGAGACAAAGGCAATCTCTTCTCCCTGGGCTGAGTAGAAATAATTCAAAGCTGTGCTGGGGTAAGTTCAGACTGGATATGAGGAGGGATTTCTTTATGGAGAGGTGGGCAAATACTGGGACTGCTTCCTAGAGAGGCAGGGGATGCCCCAGGCCTGTCACAGTGTAGAGGCATTTGGACAATGCCCTTCACCATATGCTTTAACTTTTGGGCATCCCAGAAGTGCTGTGGGAGTTGCACTAGAGGAGCATTGTAGGTCTCTTCCAAAGAAAATATTGTAATAAATTCTATCAAATTTATAAGTTATAGAATAACAGGTACAGAGCATGGCATATCTACAACTCTTTTGTCTTCAACTACCATTAATTGCAAGTATTTCTTGAAATGAATACTCTCTGTAATACAGCCTTTAGTAATTTATCAGAACTAGAAATAAAGGCTAGCAGTCATTTTAGTTCCTTGTGTCTTGTATTTACATTCCTCTCTTTCCCTATATGCAGATATAAGTTCATATATGCAGATATTCAAGCCCTACATCTACATGGAATTGTGTTCTCACTCAAATCTAATCTACAGCACCGCACCTCTAAATGGCAGGAGTAAGAGTAAGCCATTTCAATCAAACCACATCTTTTATCTCCCATTCCAGAGAGCTTGTGTTGGCACTGTTTAAGGCATTTGACCACAACTGTTTCTCTTGTCATATTCCCTTTCCTTACTATGGCCTCACTTCTAATTCCATAGAGACCTTTTCTTCTATGCACACAAGACTTGCAGAGACACTCTACTTCCCTAGACTAAGTGATAGTGAAGTCATATTCCCTCAGTTCCCATATGATGGGTTTAAGGGTTTGTCAGAGGATAAAATATTTTGCAAACAATTTAGCCAGTGTCACTGAGCACATGTCAAATCATAGCACAGGCCACTGACAGAGTCTATTATGACACTTCAGACAGCAAACTCCAAATTTGAAACACTTTTGTGTCTGCACAATTTGGCCTAGACAATCATCTAATGATTGAGCTGTAAAAGTAATCTTGTCCTGTAGTGCTGCTTTCATGTTATATTACCTAAAGTGTTCAATTATTAGTTTACCAGATCAGGTTTCTCTCACTTTCATTATTTACAAAGGCTCAACCTAGAAGGGAAAAAAAAACCCGATAAAATTTGAGGAATTCAAGGCCTGAACCTGAAAGACAACAAAGCAGCACCTAATCTGAGGCTGTCCCATTTTACTGTCCTCCAGACTTTCCACAAAATTTTCTAGGAGGCAGACAGAGAGATGCTAGCAGATATTTCATTGCTCCTTTGATGTTCTACATTTAAGTAAACCATGGAAAATGGTCCAATGGCTGTAGGACTGCAGCCCACGACAGATAGGCAGGACCTTTTCTGCTGGCACAGGGAAGGGCAACACATTGCAGGTTAATACAGTGGAATGCTGCCTCAGGATCAGTGCAGGAAGGAGAGCAGCAGGTGCAGTATAAACACATACCTCCTGTCTCATGGATTTATTGTCTCATGATACGGCACAGAGGAAAAGAATCATGGGAGTATTTGGAACACTCCTGTCCCCAAGCTGCCTGTGCCTGAGAGCAGCAAAAAGCATTTGCTGTTTTGAAACAGGACACCAAGAAGCAGGCATGCCTGCCATTGTATGGATAACCAGACCCCCTTCCCAATCATGGGGATCTTGGCTCACTTGCCTCACACTGGACAAGAGTGACATCTGAAAGCTGTTGAGCAAAGCTATTGCACAACCAAATATGCAGCTTTCACCCACTGCCAAGGCCAGCACAGCCTGAAAACACTTGTGTCCTTGTGACTCCATGCTCCAATTACAGACCTATCTGAGCTCAGGAACAGGAGGAGAAGTGTGAAGCAGATGGACAGGTTATAGGTCACCTGAAAGTATTTAATGAACTGAATATCTCATACAAACAAGAGTCTAATGCTGAGAAATATTCCTGCCCTCTGCTTTTGCTCTGCCATCAGACTCCTACACAGTGATGCTCCGATGTTATGGATCCGTGCTGAAAGCAAAATCCTTGCCATAAAATATGTCACCAGGAAAAAAACCACAATTCTAAAGCACATTATTGCACAGCAGTTATTTGTGTCAGTGGCTGAAGTTCCCTGATATTTCTCCCTGAGCTGTCATGGACCCTATGCATGCTTCCTAGATGCACAGAAGCTCCTGCTTCTCCCTTGCCCACACACAATAAATCAAGCCTATTCCAGCACTGTTTTTCATTGTTTTCCTTCAGGAGAATTAGGATAACCTGGGTAGAAAACCTTGTGCTTCATGAAAATAGGAATAGAGATCTTCCTTTAGGCCAAGAGGAAGACCACTTTTCTGAGGCCAACCGAACATGCAGCAGGTACAATCAGGCACTGCTCTGATACCAGCAGAGAGCCCATCTCTTGGCACTGAGAAACTGCTCTTCACAGCAAAGGGTGTCTAGAGTGGGGAAAGGTAGTCACCCGGTGTTTATGGAACAGATAAAATGCACACCACATTCACATTAACATTATTTCAATATTATTTTGCTCATTACCTTTTAAAGATTCCTTTCTGGCTATTAGTATCTTGCCGGTTAGCACACATTCACCTTGTCTGCATGAAAATAGAAAGTAAATTTCCTGTTGAATACTAAATCTAAAAGAATGAAGATAATGGCTCTTTAGCCATGTTAAGAATAATAGATGCTGATCTGTTGTAACTTACAACCAATATCTGTTATTTGATAAAGTGAAACTAAATCCAGCAACCTAAATCTGAGCAATTATTTTTCAATATGAATTTACAAAAAGTAAATTTTGAACATTCTAAACAGGCTTTAGACACCAACAATTGCTCTTAGCATAATTGTCTTATTAAAAAAGCATGTTTGCAAAGTAAGGCAAAATCTTGGATGAGTTTTGAGATATGAACTCCCATATAGATATATATATATATACACACACATTCTTCATTATTTTTAGCAAGACTGTTCAAGCAACCCTCTTTGAGGATCACATTTTCAGTATCCATGTGCAGCACCAGAAAATAATGAGAAGAGTGACATGGTATTAGAAATATGGTGTTTCTTGTGTTTTCAACATAACATACTTTAACCTGTATTTTGGATGTTTCCAGATCTACTCTGAGACTTTAGCCAAGGAATTTGGTACTCCAGCTTGTCACTGTACACGAGTTTTCCCATCTTCAAAAGAGAAATAATACATCCCTAACTTACACGACATTTCTTTCTCATTCCATCGAGAAAGCTTTGAGGTCCAAAGCAAATTCAAACTGAGAGAAAAATATTTTCAATGAAAGTAAAAACTATCGAAGTCTACAGAGACACTATTTTTTCCTTTAAAAGAAAACCAAGCAAAAGCAAAGTGAGAGGAAAGCTTTTGGTGCAGAATAAAACCCACTAAAACTTACCCTATCTTGGATGTCCTAAAGCTGTCCTCAGATGTCTAGTTATTGGGTCCTTGGTGGAAATCTTTTACCTCTCTTGCATCTTCATGGCTTTCTGGAAAAATGCCCTTGCAAGCTAGGATTCCTGTTCACAGCTGAAGTGTTAGTACATTCACTTGAAGTCACCATGAAGCAGGTGGGGTTTAGTTCACGTGTCAGTTCAGATCCATAGCTATGCAGTTGTCTGCCATCCTGGCAATCACAAGTTTTTTCTTTACTCTCTTTCTTCTCTGGATAACAGCAGAATCAGTCAACAATCCTGGCAAGGGAGGAAGGGACAAGTCTCTTGGTCACTGAGTCATTGAAAGATGTTAGGTAAAGACCAGAGAGCCTTTTCACATATGCCATATCACTGCCATAATTTAGTCATTTTATGCCCTCTAACAATATCAAGCTGTGACCTGTGAAATGATCAGACTTCTACCATTAGACTTAATTGTACTAAAAAGCTGCTGAAACGATTAATGTTTACACAATTATGGCCAGATATTCAGGTATACATAGCGGCCTTTCATGGAACATTAGAAACCTGAACTTGTGACTAAGTTTAAATAACAAAAGGTGTTAGACATCACCCAGAGAAGTGATGATCATCTGCACTCCTCCTGAAGCAATGAGAAAAGCCTGTTCTCAGGCCTTAGGAAAAGTCAACTCTTGAAAATAAGTACCAGTTATTTCTGCAATAACACATGGCCAGTCTAAGCATTAAAGATGCAAAATAGCAGCAATAAAAAAAAATCTTTAGTTATACTTTCTCATTACAGAATAACACCATCTTACCCAAAGGAACCAAGAAAATAAATGGCTTAACAAAAGATGTCACTTATGGTTAGGAATGCTAAATAGGAAAGTTTGCATTGGTTAAATTTTAGTAGGAATGTATTCTGTAATTGAAAGTCCCGAAAGATTTGTTTTACCAATTGTTACACATTTGTTCTTCTCTCTTTCACCTAATATTAATTACTTGTGCGTGGTTTCAAATGGCACCTGCACCTTGGGTTGCAGTGAAAGATATAACCAAAAGTATATACTCTGCTACCATCTGTTGAAACCAGGTGAGACAGTGTTCTTTATCTCTTCCACTACCTCTTCCCTCCAGGAGATATCTTCTGTTAATAGGCCATTGAGTCTCACTGCATGACTGATAAAATTCCATCATCCCATTGGGAGAGGCTCCACCCAGGGGGAGGAGCCAAGCATTCCTACCTGGATACAATCTGAGACTGGGAACACCACAGGCAGCCTTTCTCCACTGGATTCTCAGAGGAGAGACCAGGCCCAGCTACAGCACTGGAGCTTCAGAGGAAAACTCCACCCTTCTACAGGATCCCTGCTCCAACAGAATCCCATCTGTTACTCCAAGACTGCAGCCACCATTTAATGGGACTGCTGCCAGCACCCTGCCCAACAGGCTGTCAGGCTGTATTCTCACTCTGGCAGCATTTTATTTTTTGTATTATTGGATTTTTTATTTTAATTTTCCTAGTGAAGGACTATTATTCCTATCCTCATGTCTTTGCCTGAGAGCCCCTTGATTTCAAGATTATAATAATTTGGAGGAGGGGTTACATTTTTTAATTTCAAGGGAGATTCCCGCCTTCCTTAGCAGACACCTGTCTTTTCAAACCAAGACAACATGCCAGTTAGTATTTTGAATATCTGTTGTTCATTCTGCTGGTGAACAAAGATCTTCAAATGCTGCAATTGTTCTTCCTTTTGCCATTTAGTGACAACAGATAGAATGAATGTCCTAGCATTCCAATGTCCAAATGAGGGAGCCAGGACATCTTCAACAGTCTTTATTTGGCTGTTGAATTGAAGTTAACAGTGAACATATAGCATACTGGATTAGCACTTCAGCAAATTACTTCATTAGAAATTGGGTCACTGGAAATTAAGGGTCATCTGTTTTATGCTCCCACACATATTGCTTGAGACAAAGACTTAGGTTTTACACATCTCTGTGATGCATGATAAATTTGAGGGTAAATAGGCCTGTTTTAGCTGTCTTACACAGGTTAGAAAGACTGAATTTATATCTCATGGTCAAACTCAAACCTAAGTATACCTTTCCCAGCATTAAAAAGGCATCCTAAAAAGAAAGAGCAGATTTCCCTCAGCTCAAATGTTTCTCATTCTTGCCCCCTAATTGTCAGTTTAAAGATACAGTAATTTTTACTATTATTCTGAAAAGAATTACATGCAGGTGATACATGTGTAGAATATTTGCCTAAATAAGGGGGGGAAAAACCCAAACCAGGCATGCAACAGGTAGGCAGAGTAAGCTGAGTTCTGATGAACACTGAATTGCAAAGATGGCTAGTAGAGTTATTCAGGTATCTGTCAGTTACAGTTGGCACTATTGACAGATAATAGATAGTTAAAAATCCAAACTTATACATTTGGTGTTCTGGAATCTATATTAAATTTGAGTATGAGTAAAGGGAATACTGTGGTAAAAGACACAATAAAAACATTGCCTAGAAAGCCTTATCCTCCTACCAGCACTTTGTCACATCTTTTGAAATACAGGAATTCTCAACACATTTCACTTTCTGTCTATCAAGTACCAGTTTAACCCTTAATGCATCCCATATTCCTACCTTGGCCTTATAAAAGAAAATACAAAACCCTACATACATCTGGCCATTTGTAAAGGTTTCTTCTTACAGAGCTCTTCCTACTTCTGGGAGACAAGGACTGGTACTTTTAACAAATTATGAAAATGCATCATGGATATGTTAAAGGTCTGGTCTTCTATGGACTTTTGCTAGCCAAGCAATGTTTTACCTCCAAAAGTATTGCATTAATAAGGTCTCCACACATTAAAAACAAAAACTCATTTCATTTTAGTAAGGAGTTTATGGAACAGAATATACTTTGGGGTGTAGAATATATCAGCCTCAGAAATAGGCAGTCAGTGCTCTCCCGCTCTTCCTCCAAATAAAAATGCCAAACACAGTCCTCTCTACTGGGAAATGTATGGCAGAAGTAAGTGATGTTATTTGTCCCAAAGTCACAGTCAAAAAGAGATGGAAAGAGAAGTCGTATCAGGTGAGATCACAGCTGATGCTGACCAAAGAGAATGAATCTTTCCATCATTAAAAACTTTGCAACTTAAAACCTGGTTACTTAGCAAGTTCCAAAACAGAACCATTCTCATAATCACATTAGTTCACAAACTATAGCAGTCTGTGATGTACTTATTTCAACAAAGGGAAATTACTCAGTAAAGAGTGCATGTGCTGTATCCCTCTGACAAAAATGGCATCAACTGCCCATCTCCTAGCAAAACCAGCAGTTATAAATTCCTCTTTATTCTTAAACTGAGTCTGGAATCCCACATCCAAGTTAATAACTAGGGCTGACCCAATATGCTGTTAAAAGTTAGTGTTTATCTATCTGAATATTTATCACACTACAGATAAAGTGAGGTGTCAGTCTTATTGACACATTATCAAGAATTTCTTGATGACTATAAAATATTCTGATTAAAGAAGACAAAGAATGCTATTAGACCACACAGAAGCATCATAATTTAACAGTTTTGGCCACTTACAGGTATACCAAGGTCCCAGAGAAGCAGCCAAGACAAAAAATCAACCTCTTTTTTAAGAGGAAACAAAAAAATATGGTATAATAAAATGGCAAAATTCCAGACAAACTGTGTTTGTATACAGAATGAAAATTAGAAAATTGGAGCATCCTCTGAAACACCTCCCAGTAGACAGAAGACAGAAGTTAAACAGTCCTCATTGAAAAGATTTAACTACATCAAAACTTAATAACAATTTAGGTGTTTTTAAAAGTATTTTTTCATTGTGGCCAAATAAAGAGATTGCAGTAATAATGAAAAATTAATTTTGACATTTAAGAACATTTTGAAAGAAACATTTATTTTAATGATGACACACATAAGACGTCTGTTTTATGATGGCTTCATTAATGACAATGAAAAATACTTCCTTTATAAGAAAACCAGGTGAACAAACCCAAGAAGGGACCATACACATGTGGCAGTTCTGAAAATTTTTCTATGCTTGTTTTAATTCTGCTCACTGCAGTTATTCCACACAATCAAAATAACTGCCCCTGCTGAGACTGGATACTATTTTTCCTAGTTAGAATAATGACCAAAAAAGACCACAGAAGTTTCAGTGGAATAGGATGAGCCATTGGCTCACAAATTAATGCTATCCAATAGTTAATTTACAAGAAGATAACCGTGCACACCGATGTAGAGATGTTGTTAACACAGAGATAAGCAGTTTTATCTTTACAACACTAGAAAGATCAGCCCAGATGGAGCTGGGCTTAGGCCAGCTCAGTTTGCCATGGTTTCTACTCTGCAGCAGTCAACATTTGTCCTTCTTCCATGGATTATGCTTCCTGCTTAGCATATCCTAGTTTTTCTGCTGTGCATTGCAAAGCACAGTTCTGAATTTTTAAATAATTAGAAGTCTTAATTGACAGATTTCCTTCAAGGCTCTTTTGTTTTCCATAAAATAAACTAAACATGGTCCTTTTAATTAGTGTTAATGAATAAACATTCTGCCAATGATGTTGGTATGTAATTTTTCAAGTGTGTGATATCATCAAATGACTTACCCTTTTTGGGCTTTTTTGCTAAAGCCCAAAACCACATAATTCAGTTCATTATACAAGCACACTGTGATAATATATGTAGAATTTCAGAAAAAAAAATCAGACCATAAAGGTCCATAACAGCTCTTCTATATGAAGAATTTGGTATACCAAAGAGCAGAAAAGTTCACAGCAAAGGATTCAAAGTCTGCTGGTATCATTACCCAAGTTTTACTGCAGCATTCTTTCGTGAATGCATGTCATTCATGCCTACCTGCCCAAGATGAAACATTTTCTTGCCTCTAAAAGTAGTCCAAAATATAAATATTGTTTCAAATGTTTTTTAGTGATATATCTTATCAGCAAATTCATGTCGATGGATGCCCTATTAATCACAGGGAATACTTCATCCAGTGTAAACAGTTCTATTGACTGAAATGCTATTAGTATAGCTGCAGATTTCAAAAAGGTTCCTGTCTTTAAACATGTGATTATGGTAAATGCTATGGGAAATGCACAGTGCATTTTCTTTTACACTAAGGGCTGATCAAGAAACCCTCAAAAATTAATTTTTTTAAAAACTATTTAAATACAAAGGATCTGAAATTTTTGCATTCACTTCTGTTGTTGCCTTAATTTTACACCTTTTAAATCTACACGTGTTTATGAATATTACAAAATATGTTTATAGACTGCGGCATATTGAAAATGTACTTTTAGGAAAATTAATCTTTAAAAAATTTCAGGAATTAATACTAGAAAATCATAATTTTACTTTCATAGAAAAACCAGAAAGAGGCTATTAATCTATATACCCCCCTTTTGTTATACTTTTTTTCTTTTTTAATAGGCCCATATATTATTTAATGGGTTTTGTAGAGATACACTTACATGAGTTCTATATCACATTACAGCTGATGAATGCCCAACACACAGGTATGTTATGAAAGGTCATCAGTTACAAGGGAAACTGCATTATGTATAACTGCCTACTGAATACATTTGCAAGTCCTGTACACTGACTCTGTATCTGCTTTGGCCACAGCAAGCAGGGGAACTTGGGGCATGAGTGACCTGCAAACATTGTTTAACTTTAGGGAGTTCCTGGGAACTCTCTTGACTTGGAGGTCACATCCAGCATAGGCAGGGTTAAATCCAGGGGGCATCTGGGCTTCTCTCAAGAAGAGCCAAGGAAAACGAACCCCAAAGTACTCAAATTTTATATCCTAAAAAGACCACTAGAGAAATGCCAAAAGACTTCCATAACTATTTCAAAAATTTCCCAACTCCTAAATTTTTCAGGTTTTCTTAATATAGAAAGAACTGAGGAGCCATTCCACATGTAGATGAGAATGAGGATGGAATGACCATGACTTGTGCTGTCTTGCTGTAATTCTGTTCTGCAGCAACTTTTTTTGTACTCTGATTATGAGAATGCTTTGTAACTTTTCCTGACATTAGAGGTGTGCTCTCCTTTGCTGTCCAATTCTGTTAAGAACAAAAAGCAATTGCCTGCACTCTCTCCCCTGCTTCTTGCCACTGATAACACTCATACAAACATCTTCCAGTCTGACCTACTATTTAAAGGAATTCTCTAAAGGAACTCTTGAAGCATAAAAGGGTAGCCTTAGGGAGCTACACTCACTCTTATTTTAGTTATGAAGGATTTCCACATGCCAAGAAGCATAAAAATATGCAAGTAAACATATGGTCCATCACTCATTAGAAGATCATGTCTGCACACAGTGTTTAAAAACTGAAATTTGATTCTGAAAAAAACCCTGTATTCTGGAGAATTTTGGATGAGATTAAGTATTGTATAGAGTTCTCTTGATTGTTTCAGTCAACATGCTTGTGCAGCCCTCCACAGAGCTGAGCCTTGAGAACCCAAATCAGGTCAAGTGAGGCTGAGCACGTGGGGAGAAGGTGAGGTTAAAAGCAAAGCCACCCTGACTGCCCATGCTCATCTTACCCGTGAAATCCAGCAGCCCAGGAGGGTGCAATGCAAGTTGCTTTTTTTCCAGCCTCTGTAGGCATCAATCCCATTAGGAGTGTGGAAGTCTGCTTCATTATCCAGACATCTATTTCATTATGAATATCTGTCTAGACATAGTAGAGATCAGAGTACAGCATCACTCATGGTCCAACACACAGTGCAACACAGGCCACAAGCAAAAAGCTGTGCAGTGGCCTGAGCTCACCTCTGTCAGCTCCTGCCTGCACAGGAAACCAAGGAGTATCAGAGCAACTGAGGACTCCTCACTGCTTGCATGAAGAAGCTTCCTCCCAAAAACTGAAATGAAGGCTTGACTGTGTCTTTGCATGCTCTTGCATTCAGGGAGAGGAGGAATTTAAGATGTTCTCTCCCTGTAATAATGGATATGTTTTCAAAGAAGAAGAAGAAGGGGGAAAAAAGTCTATTTAAAGAAAAAAGCAGATTTTCTTGCCATAATATGGCAGTTTCCTATGGATTTCTAAATGATAAAGAGGAAGAATCATGGGTAAATAGCTAGGCATATCTCTGATAAGCCTTAACTTCTTCTCAGAGTAGTATCTGTCAGCAGCAGTAACATTGTTAGTGGCAGTGTACACAGTGTGGCTGTAGGAGCAGTTGTGCCTTTTACCACCTTCATTCTCCCCAGAAGCCCAATCCAACAGCTTGTGTTAATTTTTTGTTTCAACACACAGTAATTTTCTTAAAAATTGTGTGCTGTAAAAAAATCTTGTGATAGTCTGGCAGCCTTTTTTTAACCTCTTGCTTCGTTACCTTGTGGATAAAATTGAATCAAGTAATGACAAATTTACTTTTCTCGCCTACAAATTGTAGAAGCAAATTGTCGTTGTTCCAAGCCTGCTCTGAAAGTGATATCTAAACACTTTGAGAAATGACTGGCCATGGATAGCCACTAATTTATTGTACACATCAAATAATACAAATTAATTCTCCCTTTGTTAACGTTTACTATCGATTTAATTAACTTTAAAAAAT
>VWYI01046441.1:1284-23199 GCA_013399455.1 Anthoscopus minutus | reverse complement strand
TAAAAATATATTATTTATATATAATAAATTATATTTAATATATTTATTATATGTAATATATTTATTGCTCATGAGTGTGACACTTTACATAAATCAAGTAAAGACCATCTAAAAATACTTTCCGGGTAACTGAGATTGTCTAGTGTGCAAAAACAAACACAAAAACACTTTTAGAAAATAAAAATGATGATGCTGAGAGCAAAAAGACTAATTGTGTGTGAATCTGTAGAGGCAGTGTCTTACATGATCTAATTCTCTTCCTAAAAGTGAACAGCATCCAGAAAGTATGTTCCCTTTTCTGTTTCAGGTTCCCCTTAGGAACTGAAAAAGTTGAGCTTTTTTTGGGCTAATCTTTTTATAACATAAGTTAGTAAAACTTAAATAAAAATTTAAGCCCCCAAAGAGAAAATTAAATTAGGGCACTTGGACTCTCAATTTCACTCTTTTAGTCCTGAATTCAGAGGTATCTTTTGGCAGGGATCCATTATACAGTAATTATTCTTGTTGAGTCTACAATTTAAAGGAACAAATATTTTGTCTTAAAAGAAAAAAAACTTGAATCATTAAGAAACAAGTATTGCAACAAAAAAACGTTGGTCTCCAATTTATCCTTTTACTTCCCCTCTTATTTTTTTGACATCTCCATTACTGAAAATTGGCAGGTGCAAATACCATTCTTCACAATCCTTAGTGCCTCCTTTAGAGATGAGAAAGCCACTTGTTCTGCCACAACATAGAACTTTCTTCCTTCTGAGAGCTGACAGTGCTCATAAACACACAACAGAACTTGAACCTCCCAGAATTTGCCCAATATATATATATTTCTTAAATTCTCAATGCAACTACATTCTCAATGCAGTTTCCAGCATTTAATTGGCTAGATTGCTTATTGTAATAGTTCAAGAAATTAACCTAAATTTCTATATGAATGGCTGTTTTGACATCTTTGTATAATTGCCAAGTGATTCTGTGTTTTGTAGGTTTCTTTTTTTTTGCTTATTTGTTTACTTTATTTGTTTGGCTGGGTCCTTTTCAGATCGATTGTCAGGGTCTCTACTGTCTTGCCTTTACCTATCCATAGTCCAGAATGCCCCCACATGGGCCAGTTCTTGTAGCACACATTTAATCATCTGACTTTCCACAAGTAAACATGCTTTCTTACCAGCTCTCAACTTCCTCAACAGTTGTCAGCATTGGCTTGAACATCTCATGCTTCTCCTAGAGGGTTGTGTTCCCCCACCTGCCCTTTCTGCCTCTGCTTTGTGCCAAACTGAGCTCCCACAGCATCAGCATCTGCAGCCTTGCTCCTTCATCTGAGCAATGTGCTGACCACGTGGATTGGTAACACCTACCAGCTTCCACTA
The DNA here is from genome assembly GCA_013399455.1 of Anthoscopus minutus. NCBI lineage: Eukaryota > Metazoa > Chordata > Aves > Passeriformes > Paridae > Anthoscopus > Anthoscopus minutus. Next base: position 21,835 of record VWYI01046441.1, on the reverse strand, counting down.
TTTTTAGTGTTTTCTTCCATTCTTCACTCTTTAAATGTACACATTTAAGGGAGATGTTGAATAAAGTTATGGAGACTGTGCAGCTTTGTTCCATCCACTTCTAGATTTCTATCGGCCTTCTAATTTCATCTTCTGTTATTGCAGCTGGACTGGAATCAGCACAGCTGATTTTTTTTTTGAAGCTGGAGTTTCTGCTTAAATGTTTACAGCTCTTACTGCTTGGAAGGGTTTGAACAATTCTGAGTGCCTTATTTATTTTTACTCCTTGAAAAAAAGAAATTTGGTGTTGCCCAATATGTAAATCCCCAGATTATCTGATGTAATGGGATCCTCAGGTTCATGACACCCATTATAATGCATTTCCCAAGTTTTCTCTAAAAATCTTCATTGCTTGCAATCACTGTGTGCTGTGTAAAGCTCTCTGACAGGTACTTGAAATATGATATGTGAGGTTCAAAAAGTAGGGCTGCTTTTAAACCCTATTAACAGGAATCTTTCAGTGGGTGATTAAAAATACATTTCTGTTACTTGAACACATATTAACAGCACTAGCTAAATTTTATACTAAGAGAACGTTTGACTGTAAAATCAAAATCACATTTTTAAGGGTACCTGTCCAATATAAATGTGTCTCTGAGTACAGATGCCTTTCCCCATAGCTTCCACATTGCTTTCTGTACTGCTCCTCACACAACAGAGTGCCTTGAGTGGACAGCACTTACAGAATGGAGGACTACTTTCCAAAAATAATATAATTTTGATACTACTCTCATGCAGTGTATAATCTTATGTGTTATTGACTTACCATAACCCAAAGCCTACAATGAAGACAGAATTTTTAATTTCCTTATGGGATTTTGTATGGTGATTTCACTACAGCATCTGAATTCTCTGAAAACATTAATGAACTGATCCTCTCAACATCCTTTTGAAGTTAGAAGATATTTTTATCACTATTTTACACAAGGGGAACGGAATATTTAAGATAAAAGCCAAAATGTTCAGTGTCAGCTAATTTTGTTTGCCAATTTTGAAAGTCTAAGGTTCTGAGTTTTCCAAAAGCTAAGGGTTTTTTAAGCCTTTTTATGTGTTCAGAGCAAAGAGACTGATCCCACCAGTTGCTGCTGTGAATGCAAAAGATTGAACATGCTCAACATCATTTGATATCAAGCTTCAGTTGTCTCAAAACAAGCACTCAAAATTGAGGAACTTGAAAAAGTTTGTTGTGAATGGTGAGCCCATTTCCTTACAGGAACCATCACTCTGGCCAAAAACCAAAACAGCATTCTTTCCCTTCCTTTGACACTTTTGCAAGATTTTCTTCCCCTGTTATGCAAGGAATGAGATTTCATATAGAGCTCTATCCTCTCCACTGAATGACTCCAGACCATGACCAAAGCAACTCCATGAAAAGGGCTAGATATTGAGGAAAAAATATCAATCTTATCTGTTTAAACGGGAGACTAGGTAAAATGCCTGTATGCAAAGGGGAAAACACAGAGAGACACAAATTATCATGTGTGAGCGTTCTGATCATCTCTAAAAAGCCTTAGACCAGGGACTGAGGAATGGGAATTGGTTAATTAGGACAATATTCTATAATTTCAATATATCTTATCATATTCTGTATATATTTTCTGTGAGTTTCCCTGGCACCTTTGAATGGAAGCATGACTTGTATGAAGGCAATGCAGCTTTTAGAGCTTACTTGTGGAACCTTCAGTGCTTAAGAATTTCTTAATCTCTAATGCTTCAATGAGTCTCAAATGAAATATCCTAAAGAAAACACAAAATTAATCTCCCTGTATCTTTCAGAATGTTCAAAATATATTTCTCTTCTATGAGAACAAGAACAGAAGAGTGTCACAGAATGTTAGGACGACTATGAAATACATGATTTAAAGTTCAACTGGAAGGAAGACAAACTGTGAACCAGATGAAAAAACAAAGCCAGACTATGCAATAAGATTATGATGCAAGATGAAAAGATGAAAATCACTATTTCCAATAGTGGAATATTGGAAATATTCACTATATTGGAATATATGTGAATTATGGGTTGTTTGTGGTTTGTTTTAGCTTGTTGTAGCTTTTTCTGTCACTCTCCAAAATGGGAATTCCTAATTTACGTGGAGCCATTATCTTGCTGAGATAAGAAACTAGCATTTGGTGCCCATTATGGTTCCCAGACCTCTTCATCTCAACTAGGGTAGACTCTCATCTAAGAATTCCATTCTCAGAAAGATGCCCCAAGCAGGCTAAAAGGTCAGAAACTTTAACTTATTATTCATTAGAGCGCATTATTATAAATTCACACAGTATATGGAGAGTAAACATAAAATTCATTTGGGAGTATATATCCAAACACCAAGCTTGAAGGTCCTCTAGGAACAAGACTTACCTGCCAGGTGAGTGTAATGCCAAAAGAACCCAAGCCAGCTTCCCATTCTGAACTGCCTTCTGGAAGAGAGTCTCTTTCACCCTCTTTTTCTCTGTTGACTACACAGGATGTCAGGGAGGCTACCCTATTAAGCTCTTAAGTTACTAAGGAAAAACCCAGAATAGACATACTAGAGTTAAAAGTGCAGTGAGCCCTCTCTCCTTTCTTTACTAACACCCATTGACAGATACCAAAGGAAATACCAGAACCAAAGGTGACACTGAGCATAACCTCCTGCCTCCTTAGTTTTTTCACTGCTCTGAGCACCTGTAGAACCAGTCTCTTTGTATTCAACAACTCCCCATAACCTTTTCTTCCACAGATTTGAGTAATTAGTTTTGAACTCAACTCTTTTGACATCCATCACATTTTAAATTCCAGATTTTGTCATCAAATCTGCTATTCAGGGAAGAAATGTCATGTGTTTTGGACCTGCCATTTAGCTCTCATACAGTAAGAAAGAGCGAATAATTGTTGCCTACTCCCTTTTTCCATGACCCGTTATTTCATATACCTTGAACATAACTCCTCGCTTCCAGGGTGAAGTGCTCCTAAACTACATTACTTGTATTCAGGTTGTTCACTGCTTTAATTGCTTCTCTCATCCTTTTTTATACCCTTTGTAATTCAACTACATTTATTTGCAATGTGTAGGACAACACCAAGATTCAGGCAAGGAATTTACACAATGGTTTGCTCTCTAACCATTTTTATGCTATTTTAACCACAGAGACGATGCTTTCATGGCATTTTTACAATAACTCCAAGGTCTCTTTCTGAGTAATAATACCTATTTGAGAACTTATTGCCAAGTATGTACAGTTTGGGCTGTTTTCCTTCTTGTGTGTTATTTTGCATTTAATTTGACATTGAGTTTCATTTGTTATTACCCAGTCCTTCAGCAACTGACATGCTCCTCCATCCCTTCATAGTTAGCTTTAGTTTCAATTAACTGAATAATACAATTTCAATATTTTTTGTCAGTTTACCTTAGAACCCCTTTTTCAAATAATTTTTGAATGCACTGTGGATCTAGCACGCTTACCTGGACTGCACCAGTATACTTTGGTTCTAAAAGACCGAATATGTATTCCTAGCCTTTGGTTTTGACTTCTAAAACACAAATTAACTTTTACATGGACCCCCCTGCCTTTTGCCCAAAGCAGTGTTATTTACTTAATAGTTACCATGAGCTATCTTCTGGCAGCTTTTGAAAATATAAGTGGACTACACAGCGCAGTCACATCTCAATTATAAGCTCAGAATCTGTGAAGCAAGTTAATAGATTGGTGACACCTGATTTCCCTCTAATGAATGCCTAGACCACTAGATGTTTTCCAACAGATTTCTTATTACATTCTTTATTTCTTATATAGAATACTAGAGTTTCCGAAAAACTCAACTGACAGACCAAACCAAAAGAACAACAGTGCCTATTTACAAGTCACTGATACCAAGAACAACTGAAGCAATAGGTTTTATATCAGTTATTCAGCTGTTCTAAATTTGATCTTTAGTGCTTTTGGCTGGTGAGACAACTGTATTAGTACTCCTTACAAAAATTGTCTATAAAATATCTTCTGTTTGATCAGTCTGAGAATTCTTTCTTTTCCTTTGAAAAATAGAATGATTCAAGTGAGAAGAAGAAAGCTTGTAAGGTTCATCTAGCTCAGCCTGAAAGTTTTTCAATGTTTAAAAAGCAAGGGTCAACACTGATTGAATCCCACAGGATTTTGTCCAGTTCTTTCTTGCTACCTGAAAGGACAGAGATTCGAGAGCCTCATGCATAACTTTTTCCAGTGCTTGGTTATCTTTACCATTACAAACACCTCCAGTTCAATTCAGGACCACTCCTTGATCTTCCCCCATGCACTGCAGCAGTGTTATCCAGCCTTCTCAGCCCTCTATGATCTATGCTGCTGCTGGCAGCCAAGCTAAAATCAAATCCTGCTCCCTCAGCCTTTGTCTTGTACTCCAAGCCTGCTCCACAGGGGCTGCAAAGGTTATTTCCTTTAGCTCCAAATGGCAGTCCTGCCCTTGAGCAAATCACCTGCACCTCCCTCTCCACCCCCATCTTGGACACCCCTGCCAAATTGATAAAAATGCTTTTGGTATCTCCAACCTCAAATGACAATTCTACCAATCTCTTGCCAAGAGAAGTTCTGACAAGTCTCACTCAATATATCTCAAGAATTCCTTTCAGATTTCTACCTCCTTTAAGGTCTCTATCATGGCCTTTTGTCTTCAATTACTTTTTTGCTGAACCACTATGCACCTGCCCTCAGACAGGTGAAATATTTAATTACTAATTTTCACCTTTAGCAAATGATTTTGAAATTTTATTTTAAATGATTTTTGATTTTCCTCATATAAATACAGAATCCATGTTTTTACCTCCAATATTGAAAGAACCAGATTTTGACTTCTTTCTCCATTTTTTTTTGTCTTTTTAAGTATTTGCTCTTTTCCCCACAAAGGGTTGATTTGATAGATACTTCAGGTGAAGAATTTCAGCATTCATCTGCCCCTTACAGATTATTTTAAAACATTTTTAGTTTCCCCTTCCCTCCCCAGGTTAAATATTCTAATGGTTTTTCTGGGGTCCCTTCCCCCTGCCCCCATTCCAGCTTACAAAAGCTGCTGAATGTAAATCTATTAAGAGAGTGTGAGGCATCACCTATGCCCTGCTCAGGCAATTTTGGTGTCTGCATCATAGACAGGAGGGACTATTGGATCTACACATGATTAAGCCTCTAATTCCAACGGTGTTTTTTAATTCTTAAATACTGTTTTCCTTTATGTCACTGCCTTGATGCAGTTTCAGCTGAGCAACAGGAATTTAGCTACTTAATTTCAATACAAATATGTTTCATGTTAATCACATAGTTAACTCAATCACTGGTTTCCCAGTCTCCTTCAGAATGCAGAACTGCCACTGCATCTAAAGTTAGTCTAGCTGAATATCGTTTTTTATTGGAGACATCTTGAAGTTAATGAATAAACTGCTTCACTGAAATGCAAGGAGTAGCCTCTGTGTGCATGCACTAGCTAGCAGTGAAAACAGCATTTTCACCATCTTACTGTAATACTTTGTGAAATATAACTACAAGTACTCAGTTAAAAATAATGCCTGCAGTGTAGTGGACTAAAGCTCAAACACAAAAGGAAAATTGTTTTAGTTAAACTCTTTTAAAGCATGATTTATTCTGCTGTTAAATTTAACCACTGACTTGTAGATCTTAGATGTAAAAAGTCATGCTACATAAAACTTTAGACATAATGCATATAGCACAATTAAATTTCTAACAACAGGGAAATCAGGAGTACTTTTTCTAAGAGCACTACACAGTAGAAAAATTAAACAGGCCATTTACCATTTTATCTATTCTCCATTAATTCAGCTCTAGGAATTTCCTGCAGGGAATAGTACATATTTTAGACCTCCAGTGGATGAATTTTCTAAGAATGTTTACTTTCTCTAGCTGTTAAAACTAATTTCCTCATGCCTGTTTACAGACTCACATTTTCAAAAATCCAATCAAAGTGAAAGGAAACTAATGAGAAGTCCAAATGATTTTCATGGTGGACTGCTTTGCTAACATAAACCTATTTTTGCATTATGCTGTCAGGCTTCCAAAGAGTAGCTGCTGTCTTCTGCAGCCAAAGTACCCAAACTTACAAGGTTTTTCACTTGCCTCAGCAGAGGATATCCCAAGATTATATGGGATGCCTCAGTACCTTCAGACTGCTATGGAAACTTCTCCCACCACCATGAATGACTTTCTAATAATCCAATCAAATTCTTGTGCTTTATCAGTTTGACAGGACAGCAGACACAATATTTTGTGTGTGACCTTAATCATAGAATATTCCGAGTGGGAAGCAACCCACAGGGATTAGCAAATTCCAAGTCCTTGCCCTGCACAGTGCAGCCTCAAAATACACTTCATTTCATAGAACCTGTGGTCAGACAGCAGAAAGATTGATGCCTTGAGACATTTTGGGATGTGGCAGGGTAGGAGACAGGTCAGGCCTTGCCTTGGTGAGGCAGTGAACTGCTCCACAGCCTCCATCCCAACCCAGCAGTGGTGCCAATCCCAGGCACACCAGAGGCAATGCTCCACCCTGCCCTAATCCAGCTCCTGAGGGGACAAATGACCACAAGTCCCACCTGGGGGAAAGGCACAGGGGTATTTCAGGCCAAAGATGAAGTAAAGCCTTCATCTTGGATTTTTCTATCTGAACACTGCTGGAATCCGGAATTGAGTGTGCTTTTCCTTCTTCTAATTCCCTGTTGGAATTTGTTGGGTAACTAAAAATCAAATGGGCTCAAAGTTTTGTTAATTTGAATGGGCCAAGTTAAGGCTCTGAGAAATGTTTTATGTTCATTGAATGTTGTTATAATAAGCAATTAAATGAGAAGTATTACAAACTACACCCTGAAGCCTTTGCATGTTTTTGTAAGAATTTCCCAGTGGGACAAGATCTTTAACATCCTTTTCACACTTGCAACACTGACACAATTTAACTCTGCATTGTACAACAGTGAAATCAATGAAATGTGTACTTCAGATAAATGCTATTACTTATATTAGTTTGTAAAGGCAACCCAGCAGGTAGCAGTCAAAACAGATTGGCAAGAAAACGAAATGGGCTATATCATACCTCCACGGCTTCCCAAAAACATTTTGTTTTCTAACTAACTGGCAATCTGACAAAAAAACTTATTAGGCAATGAAAAGTTATGAAAAGTTTTGTGCTAGTAATATATGTGGAATGTGCTATGAAGCACTTTCTGTTTATGAAGTTTAGATGTGTTCAAAGTAGGCAAGAAACCAAAAGTATGATAGAGCAGACTATTACTCAACTGCAATCTGAAATACAAAAATCCCACTTCAATCTGCTGTATCTCTGGAAACACTTAACTGATGCTAGTTATAAATGGTAAATACACACCTGGCTAACAAATCTATAATCAAATTCTCATGCTAATTTTTAATTTTCTCAGTAATTTTTTTTTAGTCCCTGCAAGTGTGGCAATTGAAGCAATTCTACTCAAGGGTATTCAAAAGACATTAAAAGAAAACATGAGATTCATCAGTTTTATGTTTTGACTGCCTATCAAAATGGTGCTTGCACAAGCTCATCTAAAAACTTTTCAAGACTGCTATGGACATTCATGTGTAAGTCTTACACGCCACAAGAACAATGAAAGTTGCAACTACATTTATAAGCAAAACCCAACACATCTCCTGTACACATTATATTGACAAAAGAAGATCCCTGAGGACATTTTACATTAAACACACTGAGAACTTGAAAAAAATTGCATAAATCAGAAATAGTCTTTACAGCTTAAGCTGTAAAACCAGAAATTAAAATTATTTCCAAGATCTTATTGCTCACCTTGACAAAGATATTAAAGTGACCCTCCCTTTTCATTCTACTCAAATCACAACACCTTTCTATGTGGACACACCCCAAAATCTAGTTTGTAGGCTTCACACCAGCCTTTTCCATGGCCAATATTTTCTCAGTTCTCACCACACTAGAAAATCCCAGGCTGACCACAACTTTATCACTCCTTTCAGAATTCAACTGGGATTCAGTTTCTCTCATCCTAGTATTTTTGACTAGTAATGCCTATTTCTTAAGAAATGATATCTTCCTCTATGAAGACCACTTCTGCAACATTGTCTGCTCCTTCCACAAGTGGTCCTGGGAAAGTTTTTCCATGCAGCTCCCGTTTCCTTCTTCAGAAGCTTCTGAAAACTGCTCCTCCAATGTGCCAAAACCAAATTCTGCAGCATACTTCATATTACTGAACTGATCAGGTTGGAAGCTCCTTGCTTCAGGCAGTTTATACCACTTAAACTACTTCCAGGATTCCTTCCTCTGGCTCTCACTAAATTGGAGAATTTCACATGCTTTCATTTGCACAGACCAAACACACACACATTCTGAAGGCTGGGTAGGCTGTCAAGGTTACAGTGCAAAAATATACATAAATTGCTCTGTCTCTGAATATTAATAATTTGCTAGAAGACATTACAAACAACATGTACTTATAACAGCAGTTGTCAAAATTGATTTAGACATTCTTCGTATGAGAAGAAAGGAACATTTTTGCTAGAAATACATTTCACACTATAATGCTCTTAAAATTAAAATTTATTTGAAGTAATTAACAGAAACATATTTACAGCCGAATTAAATTGAAAAAAACAGAACAGGAACATTTACAAGCAAGTAACAGATTAAAAACCAGAGAGACAAAAAAAAAAAAAAAGAAAAAAAATTTGTCAATATTTTTCTGTCTCCTGGAACTCCATATGTCATCAATAGATGTTAACAATCTAAGAACATCTAAGGCATCATAATGCTAAGCATGAACATGTTCAAATATTAGCATCTGCTCAACTTGCTTCCAAATGAAAAAAGATTTTAACACAAGGAAGCCACCCCAAGGAAAATAATTTAGAGGGTCAAAATAACTTTATGATTTCCATCACAAAACTCTCAAAACTATTTACAAAAGGAAATCACAATTCACCCTATTCTCATTTGCTATCAATCAATCCTGCTTGAAATATGGATCAACTTAAAACTAAATCCGATTTTTCTTGGAAACATGAAGTAAAAGATTTTTTGATGTCCTTGATTTAACATCCAGTGGGAGATTTCCTTGAGACAAGCTTCTAATGAAGTTTCTTGACATATTTTGTTCTTGTTTCCTGCTGTTCCTTTTTATTCCTAGTGAAGAAAGAAACATGAGAAATAGGGAGACACTCATTCAATAAACATAAGTAGTATTTAGCCTACATGGATCTCCTTTTCAGAATGTCTAAGAATTTTTACATATCCTTTCCTTTACTGAAAGCCTAATTTTCAAATGCAAAAATATAATCACTCTTAGCTCAGTAACCCAGTGTTTTAATTGTCTAGAAAATCCCATGATTAGACCCTCAAGTGACATGAGATGCTACTAAAAAGACACAATGGTCTATACAAAGATGTAGAAATATGTAAAAATGTTATCCTTCTTAGTATAGAATAGCATTGAAAAGTGAACACTATGTCATTATAGAAATTTTTGTCTTTATAATCTGAAAACAACTCTTCCTCTTAGGTGTTTGGTTAAGGTTTATTCTGCTCTTGCAATGCACACTCTTGAAAATAAAGTCTATTTCATATTCAGTTAAACATTGAAGAATCAAAAGTTTATTCTCATCTCAAAATGTGCTACTACATTACATAGTTTCTTAAATCCAGAGTAGTGACTGAATAGGTGTAACTTCATATCCTGGTCTGTTGTAGCAGACATTGATACTGGTATAATCGTGTTTATAATCAAAATTTGCCAAATAAGTAACTTGGGTAGACAGAGTTTAGACACAGATATTCAGTTTCCAGAAAGCATCTTGTAATATTTCAGCATTTCTCACCAATTCTGAACAAGACATTTTCAAATGTACTTGCTCCCTCACAGCAATTTTTACTTAAAAACATGCATGTGCTGTAAAACCGATGTATTGCCCATATCACTGGAAAAAGCTACACGGTAGAAATGTTTTTTCATATTACTTTTCTATTTCATAAAATAGACTAAAATTTTAAAACTGATATTGGATCTCCTCTAAATAGCCCAAGAAGATTGTTAAGTGTATCTTTTATCCTTAAGATAGAGAGGAAAAGGAGGCAATTGGGTAGAGATGAAGGAAAATGGTACAGATTTAGCATATTAAAATCTGCTGCAGGTGCCAAGCAACTTAGTGCCATGCACTAGAAAAGGCAGAGGTTTTTATAGAATTTTGAAGACATTTATGAACATTTGCTGAAAAAATACTTGTAACTGATTTTATTACAGGAAAGACTTGTGCACCTCAGAAAGAAGCCATATAGTTGAGGCAATCTTTCACAAAACAGAATTTGCCAATATTATTATCAGCAGTATGTTAGAAGCAAAATAATTTTTCCTTAAGTCATTGTTTTTGCCCAAAATAGCCCCATATTTTAAGACCAATAAATATCTGAAAAAATCTGTTATCTGTTAAAAAAAAATCAGTGGGGTGGTGTAATATAAAGCAAAGAATTAAAAACAGGTTTGGGAAAGAGAATTTTGTTTCTTGAGAAACCACACTTGGGCAAAGTCAAAACTGGTAAAAAAGTTCACCAAATTTCTCAACAAGTACATAAACTATTTTAGGTGGAAGACCTTGGCTCTTGGGGAAAAGATTTTCCCAACAACCTTGTAATAATGTACTGAATTTTGATTAGACACTACCTATATAACTGACATTCCCATTTCTTTTAATAAAGGGACAAACTATTCAAACCAATGGCTTAGTACACACTACCACAGCAATTCATGCTATCAAATCAACAAAACAAATTGAGTAGCAATCTTAATTTTGCACTTGTGGCATCCACTCAAGCTCTGACACTTACCAGCCACCTGGGGTACTCTCAAGGCTGCGTGGCTTAACAAGACATCCTGCCTTACACGCTTTGCAGAAACTGGGTCTTGCAGGCTGCCCAACACAGTATTTGATGGAGAGCTGGAAAAGTTGCCACAAAGGAGTTAGTTTGCTTCTGTACACTCACTACTAAACAGTAGTTTAGGCCTTGCAATGTAGAAGTACTTTAAATATTATCTAGTGGTCATAGAATCGTACCAGAGAGCAAAGAATAAAGGAATTTGTTATGTATATCTATGGATATCATTCTCCTTTTTCCTTTTCAAAAATTTATGAGAATGCTTCAACTGCTAACATAAGAACTAATGTTGGCACTTGTATTAAAAGGCAGGATAATATGTCACAGTTTTTTCTGAAACCACAGAAGTCAGTTTGATGGCCATCACATATAAATTATACTAAAAAATAATCTTAAGGCATGGTACAAAATCCTTGAAATGACCAAGCTGCGTTTATTGAACAAATCACATTCTTTTATTGCTACAATAACTTTTCTACAGCCTCCAACACAGTCGGAGGGGGTGGCTTCATAGCAGACAATACTTCTTAACTAAGCTGCAAGAAAACTGTTACAGCTTCAAATTCATTAAAACAGAACCTCTATATTTTATCCATAGCACTTTATGTGATGGACTTAAGGTCTACAGTGAAAATGATGAACCTATCTGATCTCACCCTTTTGCAATTGCCTCAAAACCTTCCTCAGCTCTACTCTGCAAGATAGCCTCATAAACAAGCTATTTGTATTTATGTCCCAAGTTTCTATGCTTTTCCTATTCCTGTAATAAATATCATATTATTTCCATTTTATAGTAGCCTAACTCATACTTTCTTAATAATAATAATTTTCTGCCTAAATGCAAATATATAGCAAGCAGCAAAGACTAAGACTTTCCTTGTGCCAGTCCTAAAAATCTACTCACGCATGCTTCTTGCAAGAGAACTTACACCAATAAGAATGTAACATAACTTGGTAAAATAGTCTCTCTTATGACTGACTTACCTCTAATCCCCTATCCTCAAAATACAACTGTCTCAAATTGGACTTCTAACGTGGAAAACGTGACTGAAATTTATATTTTTGTTCTAATATTAGGAGGAGATGAATGGCTGGAGTGAGACACTTCAGAGAAAGCATAGGAGAGAAAAGAGGGAAAAAGTAAAGAAGAGAATGGAACAAAGGCACTCTCTGAAAAGTAAGAGCATATTCCTTTTCTTCTTCACAAATGTGTTTTCATTCCTTCTCTTCATCACCAACTGCTAGACAAAACCATAAGGAATTTCAGTCTACAGACAAGTTACTGAGGCCGAATGATCCCTATAAAAGGAATAGAAGCTGTGGGATTTTCCTGCAGTGTACTGGGAAATGTGTTTGAGATGCAAAAGAAACAAGGTGAGCAGAAAGAGCCAGTCTTTTCAGAAGAAATAAGCATATATATATACATACGTATACACACTTTAAAATTATTACACAGCTATTACAAAAAAATAGCCTGTCTGAGAACTTAAATAAATCAGGCTCCAAAAGTTCCCATATCTCTCCCTAGAGAGAAAGTAGAAAAAACTGGCTTGGTTTCAGAGAACAGGTGATTTATTTTGCTAAATTCAAAATGAGCTATTTTAAAATGTGAGCAGTGCCTTTTTTCTCATCCTTGAGCAGAAGAGTTTATTCCTCATCCTAGGCAAGACAATTTAGAACAGTAATTGATAACAATCAGAACAGTAACACAAAACTAGACCAGATGAATCTCATCTTCTAGAATAATCCTCTTCTTTAAAGATGCTAATAAACAAAAAGGCACTTAGGTTTCTTCCATGTCCTGTGATCTATCCACAGCCTTGTTCCAACAGTCTTGAGATATTCTTTTTAAGATCTGTGTGTTGGTATCTCCACTCACTGTCTAGCCATAGGTCATTTGTAACATAATTTTAAAAAAAGTTATATCAATTTCTCCTTTTGGCAACAGGGAAAAAAAAAAGACCAGCTGTTTCATTGCTAATCAAGTTTTAAATGCACTAAAAAAACCACCCAAAACCACTGAACCAAAGAAATACATACACAAAAAAATTACAATTCAACTTATTGTCAGTTCAGTTTCAGATTTTCTGGTGCTCCTACTAACAAGCCCCTTTTAGGTTCATAAACCAGAAGTGATAATACAACAATTCTTCCTAGAGCAGATCGAAAAAACTGAAAAAACTAAGTCACAACATATGAGACTGAAAAATGAATTATCAGAAAATCAAAGCTGATCACATCAATATGTAACTATTGTCATGTATATTTTTTTCCCTACTTTCTAATTTTGTTAGTTTCTAATGTGCTCTAACAAAGGCAGAACATTTTCAAAAAACTTAGATTTTTAACTGATGACAAAATTTCTCTTTTCAGAATTAAGTGCCATCTTCCTATTTTGAGTAGACAGCAGCTACACAAGACACGATATTAGTTTGTAATTATTAAAACAGAAGTTCTTAAACCAAAACTAACGAAAAAAAAACATCTACTGAAGTTACCCAGAAAAAAACTCCAAAAAATTATATTGAATTCAAACATATTTTAATCAGAACACTTCATATGCAGATCTAACTGACTTGTATAAGATGTTTTCAGATTTGAAATAGAATAACAAAACTGAAGTTAGAACATGAGAAGTGAAAACTCATTTTGTACAGAAGGGTTAATCTTACCTTAATACCTTTCTTTTTCTCTGAGCAGCTGAAGTCATTGCCATATACGAAGGCTTCTGAAATACTGGAGCAGAATTGTTGTTTCTTAAGGAAGAAAGATCAAGTCTGAAATAAAAGAATTACAATTTTGTAAAACATATTCTTGGTAAAAGGCAAGTAAATTTTTTCTTAACTGTAAACAAATATATGGTAAGTTGAAAACCAAAACAGGAAATTAATTTCATTAATGTTATTTGAGGAAGCTCTGTAGACTTCAGACATGCACAGCAACTTTAAACATGGCATTTCACAATGTGGAGAGGAGATTAAGTATTCATTTTACAGACAGGAAACATAAGGCTTAGAGAAAGCAACTTGCCTGATGCATCACAACCAGTTTAAAAAATGCTGTATTTTCTTTTTGGTACATATCTTATCAAACAGGATAAGCTTTCAACTTCATTTGTTCTTACTAACATACTACTATATTCAAATAATGACAGAATTGAATTTGATGTTGATCAAAATTAAGGGTTTGATTTTCAAAATGTTTGGTTTATTTATAAAACAGATATAAAGGGAAAAACCCAGCTGTAAAGATAGACAGAATTAAATTACTTGGTAACAAAAGGAAAATACCTTTGCACAATGCTATTGCTGCTTGGCTGTGACTCCTTTACAGGTGAGTAAGTAGACATTTCAGTTGTTCCATCTGTACCTTCATAGAGAATTATTGTTGAGTTCATGACAGCTTCATCGCACTCTGGGATTATTTCACACGTAGTGTCCATAACACTGGCCTTTCTGACTGGCATATCTGTGCTACATGCACTGACTTCCCCTAGGCCAGCAAGGTGTAAAGCCTCCTTTACCACAGTCTGAGTACAGAAGCTTTGAACTGGCTTTCTGCAAGAGTCTGGTGTATAGACTATAGGGTAGACTTCCCTGGCAAGAGAATCCTCCAGGTGCTGGAAGCTGCACTGGTCGTGGGCAGGTGGACTTGGAGCTACAACTGGAGAGTCCAGTAACTTCCTCCTAGTTCTCTTCTGTGGTAGCTCTGCATATTCCAATGCTTGTGTATTTTCACTTGTTTCTTGTGATGGTGTACCAAAAGAGGTGCCTGTGAAACATAAGAAACAATCCTTAGCACATCTAACTGCATGTGCTACTTAAATCTTGCTTTTTCCCTTCTCTTTCCCATGGGGACATTAGCAGAAATTATTACAAATACTATTTGTTTAATATACATATCAACTTGATCATATAAGTGAAATTATTTTTATTGCAGCACTAAGATGGTATTTGCTCTGCAACACTCAAAGTATTATAAAAATGCACAGGTTGGCATAGTTAATCCCAGAGGTTATAGAAATAATCACAGCTCTGACACATGACAAGAGGGAATGGAAGAGTAACAGTATTGAAAATTATTGAATTATTGTGACAAAACTCATATTTTGAGGTGGTACAATCACAGTAACCTAGAGCTGACTCCTCATCACAGCCATTTTTTCCCCCACAGCAAGTACCATGCAGAATAATGACTGTTGAAAAAGTAACAACACAAACATTTAGAAGGACAAAATTCTCTGACACTGCAAAAGAGAGAGCAGGGTTCTTCAAAGGGAGAAGCAAACAAGTAACTAGGATTCAGTCACCCTACTATATCAGCTCTGGAGAGCAAAGCTCTTGATTAACAACTTTCCCCACCCTCAAAACTAAAGCAAGCAATACAGTGTAATTGGCCATTCTCATTCATCTTGATTTAAACTATTTTTCTTGAAGAGTCATAATGTTTTTATTTTCAAGCAAGTGGTAATAAAGGCAATCTCCAAAGTAGGAGAGAAAAGGCCTTTCTTTTACTCAAGCTTTCAGTTAAGGAGGATCAATTTAAGACATCTCGCTGCTCAAAATGGGTAGGCAACTGGTGACTTCCAGAGTTAAAACCAAAAAAACTACAGAATTTCTTTTTGAAACAAATCAAGAGCAGGAGAGGGCTGTCAAAACCCCAAGTGCTTCTATATTTAACTTCCAGTGCAAATTTAAGAAATGAAGCCTAGTATCCTTAAAATGCCTATGGATTGGATCCCTTTCAGCTGGCAGCCACAGATTTCATACTTCTTTCTGCATTGCCTACTTCATGCCTATGAGCAATTAAACTGCAAAAAGAACTCCTTTTAAATTGATGCAAGTTACTCAGGAATTAGCTGTGGTATTCCTATAACAGTGTTGATAAATATTTATTTCTTCTAAATTTTTTTCTATTTTTGCCTCAGACCAAGAAAACTAGTTTGAACTCAGTCTGAATACTTCTACAGTTCTCTCTCATGCATTAATACTTAGGGCATTCAAACTGTTCCAAAAACATTCTTTAAACAGGACAGAGACTGATTAAAACATGTTTGCATTGTATTATTTCACCTCCACAAGTTTGATTTGTTACAGAAAGCAAAGCTTAAATAAGTTGCAGCTTTTTCTCTGCTTACCATTTCTCAAGCCCCATTTAATTCTGACCTCATTGGTCACTTTTAAAAAAGACACTTTAAAAAAGCCAATTCCTGAAGTACCCTCAGAAATCAGGTATCACAGGGAAAAGGCCCAAGTAAGATCCTCACTGGAGAAAAGCCAATGAGGGATGATCTCAGCCCTGTTTTTGCCTACACTTTGGTTCTAGACATGCCATATGATTGGATATAAGGGTTATATATATAAGGATTATAAGCTGTAAGGGATGGCCAAGGATTTAAAGACCACAATGAGACCTAGACCTGCTCCAGGAGGATAGAACAGGTAGTATCAAAGTGTGTACACCTAGCAAGTAAATTAGATGATTAGATACAGGCCACAAGTCTATTCTATGTTGCCACAACTTAATTCAATAATGAAACCATTGGAAAAAAAAAAAAAAAAAAANTCCACAACTTAATTCAATAATGAAACTATTGGAAAAAAAAAAAAAAGCAAACATTTATTCATCACACAGGGGCTCAGTGTCAGAATGAACAAAGTTTAAACTGCCCATGGGAAAAATTACATGAACAATAACAATTCTATTATGTTGCTTCCAGCTTTGAAGAAACACATACATGGAAAACTTAAGCCTCAGAGGACTACCTGGCATGAAATAACTGACTTGTAAATTTGTCTGTGTGTGCTCTTATGTACAGTTCACTTTTTTTTAGTCAAAATGAAAAATATATTATCTTATACTGCATCTAATCCACAGCTAGCTTTCACCAGGTGAAATGCATGGGTTGCTGAGATGCAATGCCTTGATTGTAATTAAAACACTAAGCTAATTCAGGATATTCCCCATGAATACTGGAATGGAAACAGTAATAAAACAGGGTCTGAGCCTGAGTGTTCCCCCTAATAATCTTTACCTGCACCCAAAATAAAGTAGTCCCACTGTGATAAAGACATATTTCTACAAGACTTGCTTGGACTTAGTAACAAACAAGAAACTTCTTTATTTAACAATTTAAAACATCTACTCTCTGACACTATCAACAATGCTATGCTTCATTATGTACTGGCTCTTTAATTTTGTTTTAATAAGTATATGTATGTAAGTATATATACCTCAGTGTAATAGACTAACAAATCTTAAAAAAAATTTAGTCAATACAACCAAAAATTGAATCCAAACCTTTTTAAAAAAGACTTTTCACATCTTATATTAAATACAAGCATAAGGTTTATATAATCTAGAGTCCATTAAATGCCTCAGGACACATTTAAAATATTCATTTATTAGTTTTTACTCCTACTTATATACATCCAAATGTCTGTTTTAGGAAAAATAATGGTTAGAATTCTATTAGTCCATTGCTACATTAGGACAGGGAGGTTTCAGTTTCAGAAAGTTTGCTTACTGTAAGACACTGAGGTTTTGCTCATGTCCTAAAGTTACTAGAAGCAAATCTGATGAAGAAACATTTTGGTGGGAGTGCTAAAGTTCAGAAACTTCTACAGGTCTATATATTGCAAGCATTTTAAAATTAACTGTAAATACTAGCATTTTAAATCATTAACCAAAAAAGTAAAAAACATACAAAAGTACTGCCAACATAAATAATTTCACAAATTCCATCACAATGGAGAGCATTTGGTACTGTAAAACAAGGAAACTAATAATGATAGTTGCAGGAATTCTATATAAGGCAAACATAAGCTGTTAGTAAAAACTAAGATCCATTTTCAAATCTATTTCTGGAATAAAACTCATTGTAAAACTAAGTTAAAACACAACAAGCTTTTCTTGTCATTAAAGTGTTAGAAATAATATAAAATACTTAAGAAGTGTCCCTTCCTATAGCTTTTTCTGCAAATATTAGGTTGCTCCTAACAGAGTAAACAGGTAAACAAACATCACCAGCAATACCATATTTAACTTCATTTCACTAAATAACATAAACCAAATATGATGTGACAAAAACAACTCCAAAATCCTAACTCCACTTTACCTTGTTGTTTTGCTGTATATAGCTCCCAACAGTTATGATCTCAGATAAATAAAAATACAGCAAGAAAAAAATTTGGACCCACAAAATAAAGAATTGCCAGGGCTTCTATTTCCATCTTATTAAGGAAGCAAGATACTGAAGCTAGGTGCTAACTTTTTTGCAAGTGCTTTTATAATAACTACTATTGAGAAGCTTATGTAAAAGGGACTCAGATAACAGAAGCTGCTACAGAAATTCTACAACTTGCACAAATTTCTAAATACATGGTACTGAAGATGATACACTGGAGAACCAAGTAGGGCTATTTATATTTCCTTAAAGAACAAATCCAAGTAGTTCCTGAATGGATGTCTAATGGTAATCATTAAGTATTGCTATTTTCCTACAGAAAGATAAACAACATGCTCCAATTACAAAAAAAATACTTTTCAAACATGTTACATAATAAGGCAGGGAAATTATGTTTATAGTCTATATTTGCTTCATGTTTATAGCTACTTTAATCTTTTGCATCAGTATCATTATCACTGTAATTCAGTAATACTTTTTATTTCATATACAAAAATGAATTACTTATATACTTTATGGAACAGCCACAGTTAACTTGATGAAGTAGCTTAAAACAAAAATTTGGAAGTTTTATCTCTTTAACTAGTACTTTCAGCTACAATGCATCTCTTAAACAATAAACATTAGGCCAAATATATTTTAGGCTGATGTTTATGGAAGATATTTGTCAAACTTCCTTAAGATGCTATTTAAGAGCTCACTCAGAAATTAAACATAAAAGCCATCATCCACTGAGCAACCACCCCCATCCAGTGATATGGGGTGGTTTTGGTCCTTAGTTTGCTGTCTCATTTTCCCCAAAAGACTACTCAGAAATACTGATTTAGCTTGACAAGAAACATAGCAATCTCAGATATTTACAGCCCTGTTCATTAATATGAGAAGCAGAACGCACTATGTGTGAAACATGAGTCACAGGAAAAGTGAGCAGAGCTCATGGCAAAACAACTCTGATGAATTGAGTTCTGATGAGTTAGTTCTAATTGACATTATGGACAAAATAGTGGCCAAGACTTGTCTTCTTCTGGAACTCATGCTAATACATGCATAAGGGGATTATTTCTGGAAACTGTGCTAAATTAAGTCTACCAGGTTGTTCTGCTAAAGTGAAATTAAATATTAATGTATTCATTTCAATAAATATTTCTGGGCTACCACTGATTGATCAAATTACAATTCTAATCATACGTTTTCATTCTTTTAACAACTGACTCATGGAATTCCAAATTGCAAATGAGGTCTAGTCAATGCATTTCAATTATTTAATATTGCTATGACCCAAAGGCATTATCACTGTGATGGCAAGTTTCACAACAGGCTCACAAACAACAGCTGTGAACTGAAAAAGGCTCAAATCCAGGCTGCATTCTTGCAAGCCCCAGTGATCAGGTGCAGTTTTACACAGGATGAGAACAAATCACATAAGACAGTATGAAAT
The DNA here is from genome assembly GCA_013399455.1 of Anthoscopus minutus. NCBI lineage: Eukaryota > Metazoa > Chordata > Aves > Passeriformes > Paridae > Anthoscopus > Anthoscopus minutus. The sequence goes on along the minus strand of VWYI01046441.1, from coordinate 2,275 downwards.
AGCTGCTTAATAAGACAAATCTTTCCTATTCAAGACACACACTTTTCCTATTTTTAATCAAATCTTTTACTATGTACAACAACACCCCAATTTTTCTTGCCTTATAAAATAAAAAAATTGACTTTTCAAATCAGAATGTTTGTGACAAAGGGAGGCAACAGATGCCTTTTTTTTTCCTACAAATCAATTCCATTCTCTCAGTGGTAAGGTACAGGAAGGTTTCTGGAAATGGGATGCTTGAAACAGTGCCAAGAACTTCCCCTTTCAAAGAAACACTTGCAAGTACCAGTCAGAGCTCTCCACCCATCAGCCTGAATTCTGAATACTGTATGGCTCCTTGTTAATGAACACTTAAGAATGGGTGCCCAAATAGAGTCTTAAATGAACTTGTTTCCACAACTTGAGCTTTCTTTGAGACCAACAGTTAAATTGTTCATGACATTGCAAATTTATGGTTGTGTTAAGCCTACACAAGCTTAATCTAAATTTTTAATGTATGCATCAAATAATAAAGATATTGGAAAGACAGCATTTTCTGTAAAAAGCAACAAATGTAACTTATAGTTACAATATACATTTGTATATTTTACAAAAGATGTTTAAAGATTCCAAAGGCTAAAGGAAAAACAAGAAAGGAGGTAAACTCCTGTAGTGAAGTGCTACATGTGCTTTGGCACAGCATATGAACTTTAATTAGCTTTCACTAGAAATCAAGAGTTGATTCACAAGAAATTACTACCATGATAACTTGACCTTAGAAACAGATATTGAGTGAATGACCAGAAAACATCTTTGTCTTTTCCTCCCATACTACAACTTTACAGTCTTTAATATAATAAGAGACCCTTTTTCCAAGGAAAAAAATCTTCATTAGAAACAAACACTTAGGCATTACTGCAAATCAGCTGAAATTCTTTGCTATTTTGAAACTCCTGACAGAAAGAAGGACCTTATAACAAGATAATAGAAAAATAAATTTATATAATAAGAT
>VWYI01046440.1:0-85882 GCA_013399455.1 Anthoscopus minutus | reverse complement strand
AAAGGGCATTTATTTAAAAAGTTACAGGGTAGTTTAAGGCTATTTTGTTTTACCATAGCCTGCATTTAAAAAGATAAGAAAATGAAGTAGGTCTGAAAAAAATTAGAGCATTTTTAAATTTTTTTTTAAAGCAAGTTCCTGTTGTCTTTTAGATGTATAGATTGATGCTTTGTAGAGAGGGGCAAGAGCATAGACAAGGGAAAAAGTAAGGGAAAAAAGAGAATATTATGCAGGTAAATCAATCATTTTTAAAGCCATAATAATAATAAAAAATGTTTTTCCATCCAAGTTCAGCACTGAAAATGGACATTTCAGAACTAGTCTCCAGGGGAGCCATACAATTTTTATCAAGCACATGTATATGCCAGTATGCATGAATATGATTAGTTATTACCTTGGGATTTTACTCTATATATATAAATAAGTATAAATAAATCCATTTGACAGAGCAGTAATACTGGAAGGATACTTTTTTCCGTAAAAATCTTTATTAATTACAGGCATCGTGTTCTATGCCTGAATGTGACACACAATGTAATTCTATTAGAATTTCTCTTAAGTGTCATAAACTGTGTATATTAATGTAACTGGAATTACATATTCTCTTTTTATATGTGTTTACCTAAAATGCTTTGCTATTTTCTGAAGATTTCATACTGAAAATCTCAATTTCATTTCTGTAGGACACAGCTAAAGATCAGTGTTCACCCAGTTTCTAATCATCTGAACTGGTGAATTAGGTCCTAGGAAACTCAACCCAGGGAAATAGCCATTTCCCTTCAGAACAGTAGTAATGTAGTACATAGTACCAGGTAGTACCAGCTGTAGATTTTTTTTCCTCAACTGTGTACACCTGAATTACTTCATGCTGAAGCAACCATAACTTAGGAAGCACTAATGCCAGAAACAAAATTAATAACTCCTGTAAAATAATCTTCCTCAGGGTTTGAGCATTGAAATAAAACTTTATTTTCATTGTTGATAATTTTCAATACTTTCTGTCCAATATTGAATTACAGTTCTTTGTAATAATTATTGTGTTAGAGAATCAGGGGGGAGAAAATGGAACATAGGAACTGCCATTTAGTGACAGACCTCAGCTGCTTTTTGCTCTCCTACCACCACATATAGGTCTCACTTTTAGGCAGTGATTGCCCTGAAGGATAAGTTCAAGATCCTTCATAAAGGTTATTTTAAAGCATTTTTACATTAAATATGGATATTTCTGTATCCACTAAATTTCAAAACCTTTCCAAGATTTCCTTCACAACTCTAGCATTAAAAATTGTTCATCCCTTCATCTTAAATAGTGTTCTGAAGGTCATGTATATTGCTTTATATGTCTCCTTGTTTGATTTCTTCCAGAGCTCAGTTTATCCAAAGCAAATAATTCTGGATAGGTGTCCTGAAACACTGTTTTCTGCATGATTGCAGGTGGTCTGTCTTCTTCTCAGTGAGCATTAGAGAATATATTCTTCAGATACTAGGTACTTTGCTTCCTGCTAAGTATTCCTCTTATTTTTCTCATTTTCTTATCAACAAACTTCTTGTGATGGCCTTACAGTGAGAAATATAATTACTGTTTTCTTTCAATAAAAAAAAGAACAGAAAGACTTTAGGCAACAGACTCGGCCATCTTTACTTTCCAAGTAAATGTACAGGACCAATGGTAAGCAATTGCAAAGCTATTAAAGGAGCAGAAAAATGTTCTTCACTTCCAGTGGTCTGTTGGAATGAAAATATTTATTTTTTATTCTAAATATTAAACTGATTTGGAAAGGGTAATAAAAACTAAAAATAATAACACTTGCAAATGGCCAAAGAAAAGTGAAGAGACTGCAACCAGCAATTCTTTGACTATGTTTGATTATTTTCTTTATCAGCAAACAGGTGTTTCCTATTTTCATTCCTTCCATCTATTTAGTGATGTTTGATTCAAGATTTAGAAAAGTTTAAAGGTGCAATTGTAGGGTGCAAACCAATCTTCTATCCCACTCTTACTTGCTTACTGGTAAAAACATTGTTAACTGGGTTAAAAATGAGAAGCATCTGTTTGTCACTCTAGGTCTTGCCAGGTTTGGCAAACAAAAACTGTTTGAACAAAGAAATTAAATTTACAGCTTACCGGTGAGTAATCCTAGCAATCTACAAGTTTGTTTCCTGAAATTCTCTCCAGCGGGAAGGCTACCAGACATGGTACACTGTTGAGAATTTTTCTGGTACAATCTGGTTAAGTGACAAAATAGAAATCAGATAAGGGGGAAAATCAGACAGTGGAAGAAATTCTATAAATGCCAATATTGGTAACAAATATTTTCACTTGTTTTTGAAGTGATTTCCTTCTTTATTCACAAGCTTAATAAAATGGATAGACCATCTCATACTGTACATGTGCTGAAAGATGTGCTGGAGTGAAGACCACATTGGATCAACTGAGAGCTGTGGATGGAACCTAAGAAAAAAAAAAGGAGAGCGTGTGACCTTTTGTGGCCTTTAGAAGTAAGGGCAGGCAACTCAGGATGACTTACAAGGATGTACACCTGGGCTAGTTGAAAAGTGTCCCTGTCCATAGCAGGGGCGTTGGAACTAAATGATCTTCAAGGTCTCCTTTCAATCCAAACCATTATATGATTTTCTGTGTCAGGAGGTTATGCAGGTAGAAATTTGGAAACACCAAAGCTCGAGTAAAACTTAATCTACTTAGTGGCTTAAAAAAAGTATTTCTATAAATACATTAGCAACAAAGGGAGGGATAAGGAGAATCGTCGTACATTATTGGATGCAAGGGGGTAATAGTGGAGACAGGAGCACAAAGTGGAGGTACTTGATGCCTTCTTTGTCTCATTCTTTAACAGTAACTACAGTCATTAGGGGAATCATTTACCTGTCAGAAAAGGAGCTGGAGATGCTGGTTGATGAGCCAAAACAGTGTGCCCAGGTGGCCCAGAAGGCCAAAGGCATCCTGGCCTTTGTCAGAAGAAGCATGGCCAGCAGGATTAGGAAAGGGGTCATTGCCATGCACTCAGCTCTGGTGAGGCTGCACCTTGAATTCTGTGTTGTTTTAGGCCCCCGATGACAAAAAAGACAGTGAAGTGCTGGAGCATGTCCGGAAAAGCTGGTTAAAGGGTCTAGACAGTAAGGCCAGTGAGAAGCATCTGAAGAGCTCATAATTACTTGTGAAATTCCCCTGATAAACTTTCTATTTTTTATATGTTTGGAAATGGGTTCCAAGAAACCCTGCCCATGACCTTTCCAGGGACAGAGATAAAGATAATTGGCCCATAGTGTGTAGTCTTCCACTTTTTCTTCTTAAGGTAAACATAATATTAATCTTCTTCCAGATAATAAATCACCTAAGGCTACTGACACCTTTAATATCTACCTTGTTAAAAGTACTAAAACAGCCATTATATTTTCGTCACAAATTACCTTTCTTTTCCTTGATTTACTGTGGGTGGTTGATATAAGCACAATAGAGAAGTACCTATTTTCGTTGCTGATTCCTTCATTTACACTGAAACAGTTAGGTAACTTCAGGTACACACTTTTAAAAAATTGGCAATCTTAATAACACATGGTAGCAATAACCCTCACATACCAGCATATAAATTATTCTCTTATAGCAGCGGCACAATTCACCTACCTTTGTCCTATTGGTTAATGTACAGCAAATAAAGGCAATCCAGATGATCATGGTAGCATGCCTCTTAATGAAAAAGTGTATTTTGTCAGACTATTTTCTTTGGATTCATGGGTAATACTCCCTATAAAATCCCATAAAATAATCCTGTTTTGAAGTTTGGCGGCCACTGCTTATTTTGCTAGTTTTTGGGTGCTTTTGTTTTGGATGGTGACTTTTTTCTGTTTACTTTTGTTGATTTTGTTTGCTTATTTGTTTGATTTTTCTCTGACACTTATTTAATGAGATGTTAAATAGATGTGTTTGGAAAGTGGCTGTTCCAAGGTATGTCTTCCAGAAGGATTTGTTTAGTCTTATGTCTCCTTTTTGTCCATCTTCTGAGTCTTCTCTAGGTTGCCTCCAACCTAGAGAATTAAGCTAATAAGCTTAACATTGCAGAAGTTGTAGAAGCTAGAAATGGTTACTTTCCCACACTATACAAACCAGCTGGATCATCTCTAAATATTTGAGTAAATGCTTTACTTGGATAGAGTGGTGAAATCAGTAACATGGGCTTTGTCTTGTAGTTCAGTTACAATCATAGATATACCTACAGTGAACTGCTATCAGAAGAGATCAAATGGTAGCATCACATCACCTTAGCTGATTATCACTGTTGTAATTGTAATGCAATCAAATTAGGACAAATGAATAGTATGTGTAAAGTTTTACTGGCCTCCAATTTGCATTGTCTTCCCTGAATTTATTCTTTAGAGTTGTATGAATAGAGCCCAATATAACAAATATATGTAGCTAGATTGCAATTTGCTGCTGCTAACTCTCTTTTTCCTCTTTGGTTGATGTACAGTACAGAAACAAAAGACCTAAAAGTGAAAATCAATGCTTCCTAATTTTAAGAGTTTTTGAGTATGTCACTGACTGATACAGAACAATAGACACCTTTGGGGATAGGATCTAAATAGCTTCCCAGATTGAGTTCTCAGTAATGAAGCTCCCATTGAAGATGAAAATACACTGTTAAATCTGTTGTTGAGTATTATGCTGACAGTACATTTGGTTTTGCTTCAAATCTGTGGATACCTTTTGAGAAGAAATAACAGAATTTGCAGTGATGATACTATTTTTCCCTTTATTTTGAGGGAAATGCTGAGTGTTTCTACCTGGGAAAAAAATCAGTTAATGACATAGGCAGACTTTGTAATTACCTCATTGTGGCAAGTGTGCAAACTTAGAATCTGAAGTAAAAGGAAGACAAGCCCAGACCACTAAGTGTGTGAAGGGATGCTACCAGTATGAGTCCTTTCAGAGAGCTGAAGCAGCATGTGTGGCACATATTGCTGAGATTATTCAGAAATTGAGAGCAGAGATGAATGCATGACCTGCTTTCAAATGAGAATGAATGCAGCTCCTGGTAGCTCAGCATGATGTTTTCTTTAGAATCAGAGACAGCTGCTTCAAAACAATAAATAAAATCCTCTCCAAGCTGCATCCATCCTTCAAAGAGGAGACCAACAATAGCTGGCAGGGAGTGGAGGAATTCTGCATTTGCTTTTGCTATGTTATTTCAGACACCTTGTTTTCTCATGATTCCTGCAGTAAAATCCCATGATGAAAATTGACACCAGCAAGACTATAGATATATTTATACACACATCCATATATGTATATTTATGTGCACTACTTCGTTGCAAAATAAGTGTTTATCTGGAGAAATAAATGAATAATCCACATTTCCAGTACTAAATACTGCATAAGCATAGTTTAGGATATATGTTTTAAATTATTATTAGCCTTTATCACTGGAAGTAAAAAAAAAAAATGTGTCTTTACATGGAGAAGATACATGTTGTTTCTGAAGCGAATGATGACTAATGACTTCTGTATATTGCTATGAATATGTGGGCAGAAGACTTAATACACAAGTCTTCATACTGTTCAGAAAATAAATATAGTCTTCAGAGTATTTGAATTTTATTTTTTAAAAATTAGGCATTGAAAATGTTGCATTAAAATATAACAGCATAAACTGAAGGTAGTACAGATGTTAATGGTTCATCATTGTCACTATTTACTGTTACTATATTTTTTATGTATAATAACTTTGAAATAGTGTGACTTGGTTATTCTTCTACTCTATTCCACTCTTGTGACACCCCAGATGGAGTGCTACATCCACATCGGGGGTCCCCAGCACAGGAGGGACTTCAACCTGTTGGACTGAGTCCAGAGGAGCCCACCAACTAGATCAGAAGGATGAAGCACCCCTCCTATTAGGAAAGGTTTAGAGAGCTAGGATTGTTCAGCCTGGAAAACAGAAGGCTTTGGGGTGACCTAATTGTGACCCTCCAGTACCTGAAGGGAGCTTACAAGAAAGCTGGAGAGGGGCTTTTTACAAGAGCTTGTAATGATAGAGCAAGGAGAAAGGGATTTAAACTGAAAAAGAGGGTAGGTTTAAATTAGGTATTAGGGAAAAATTATTACTGTGAGAGTCATGAGGCACTGAAACAGCTTGCCTGGAGATGGTGTGGATGACTCATCCTCAGAAATGTTTAAGGCCAGGTTGGATGGAACCTTGAGAAATCTGGTCTAATGAAAGGTGTCCCTGTCCATGGCAGGGGATCCCAAATCTTTAAGGTCCTTTCCAACTCAAGCCATTCTCTGATTCTATAATTCTATGATATATATGATATGAAAGAGGATGGTAAATGTTAAGTATTTGACACTTTCCATTACCATTATAATTTAGCATTATGATGTACATGACGCACATCCAATATTTCATTTTTAAAATAATATTAAAGTTTATAAATTTCTGTCATAATTTTCATTCATCTTTGTTTCCAGTTTGAACTGATGTTTCTCCCAGGCAAAGTAGATCCTTGTGTTTCTTTCAAAAGTTCCTATTAGTTTGACTTTGTATCCTTCACACAATATACTGAATAGCCAAGGAAAAAAACAACAATCAAGACAAAGCCTCTTCAATAGACTTCTTGAAGGCTTACAAGCACTGATTGATCATATTATTGTAAAAGGTATCAAAGAATGAATTTCAGCCAAGATAAGCATTACTGAATATTGGATACTTCTCTGAAGGCATTTAGTATCTCCATGATTAGATCTATTCTGCACTCAAGAGTTTTCTCATGCATAACCTTATCACTTCCTATATATACATTTTATTAACATAAATTATTTACTCACTGAATTTTCTAGAGGTAGCTCTTTGCATAGGCCATGCTCTGAACCTCAGACTTGTTCAAAAACAACATAAGCTGAAAGTGAAAGCACAGTAATTAATAAAAATATGGGAAGTACAATATAGCACTCTGTTTAAAATGTAGCAGCATCAGTCTATTGAGACTTATGTGATACACACTGACTTGCAAATAAAAGCTTGTAATTAATCCAAATTTGTAAAAATATTAAGAAAATGCTACAGGAAATACACCTCACAGCCATGGTCTGAGGTTGGAAGCTAGCACAAATAAGGAAGAATATACTGGGAAGGCACTAGAATGCCCACATACATTATAAACCATTCAAATCCATTTTTTTTCTGCTCACACAGGGAATCATCCTGAGTTCTGTAGTGAACAAATCCTTTCTTAGGTGTGGGCTTTATCCTTTCACATCCCTGACTCAGGAATTGTAGTTGATATACATTCAAAGCTTCCATCCCTTTCTGCCTATCTCCTCACATCATTGTGGGGATTAAATAGAAGTCAGGGTGTGAATCACAAAATTGGTCAGGTTAGAAGGCATCACACAGGATCATCTGGTCCAAACTTACTGCTCAAGCACTGTCATCCTAGAGCACATGGCACAGGATTGTGCCCAGATTGTTATTGAATATCTACAATGAGGAAGACTCCACAACCTGTCTGGGCAACCTATTCCAGTGCTCAGTCACCTCACAGTAAAAAAGATTGTCCTCATTTTTGTGTGGAACTTCCCAGGTGCAAGACTCTGCTCTGTTGAGTTTGAGACAGTTCTTTTCTGCCCATCTCTCCAGTTACGATTCATCAAGGTCCTTCTGAAGGGCTGCACAGCCCTCTTAAGGTGTCAGCCACTCCTCCCAGCTTTGTGTCATTAGTGAACTTGCTGAGGCTCCTTCATCCAAGTCATTGACAAATAAACTAAAAATACTGGACTCATTACTGAACTTTGGGGGACAAATTGTTTCCTCTAACAGAGCCTGAGTGTACAGATATTCAGGGAGAAGAGCGAGTTCCATCCAACCTCATAGACCTGCAAGAAAACATACTTCCATTTTGAAATTTTAAGGAAAAGTTTACAAGAAGCAAACCTAAACTTCATGAAGAAATTTTCTCAGTTTAGCTCCCTTTGCAATACAACATAGAACCATAGAAAAATGAAAAGATTTGTGTTGAAAGGAATCTTAAAAATCATCTTATTCCAACTCCATCATGGACAGCAATGTCTTCCACTAGACCAGGTTGCTCAGGGCTCTTATCTACTCTAGCCTTGAAGTCTTCCAGGAATCCACAACTTTTCTGGGTAGCCTGTTCCAGATCTCATTATCTACCCATATAAAAAAATCCCTGTACCTTTTTTTTTATAAAGAAAAAATGTTTAAAAGTTTTCTGATGTATAAATCACTTCTTTAAGTGTTTGGTTTGGATACAGAGCAGCTGACATTTCGCTCTTTAGAATATCAGCTATCTGTACCATTCTGTACAGATAATATGGAAGAGTATACTCTGTGAACACAATCATATACATACATGATAAAGTTATCAAGGAAATCAACATCTTAATTTAAACTGACAAATTCTAATATTAGAGGTTATTCTGACTTTAATAACATTTATTTGGAGCAGCCTTCAATGTTAAGCAAGAACAAAACTTCTTTTTTTTCTTGTCTTACAAAATCCCAATGTTGAGACATCTCAATTATGGCTGAAGAGACTGTGAGAAGTTTTAGGATAATCATAACAATAAAGCCCTCTGCTGGAGAGCTATCTGCTTGCAAAAGCAACTTTTTCTTAACTGACTTACCACCTTCTTTAATGACACAGATTTCTTCATTCCTCTAGTTGTGTTGGTTGGAAATGTGATTTTTTTTTTCCATACTTTCATTGGGTCTATGCTAGCAAAATATTTGGAGTTCAGCCTCAGCCATTTTGTCTTTCTCCTCAGGAAGAAAGTTGGCCATCTGACAAAATTATAACTGAGTAAGAACATTTTTAAGAGCTAAGCTCACAGTGCTGCCAAAGCAACACCTGCAGCAGCAGCATATGCTGCACTGGGAGTGCTTGAGCAGTTTTACTTACTGAGGGGAGGAGACACCTGTCTTCAACTGTCTGCAGCCTGCAGAGCTGGCACGGGCCTATTTATTTTTTTTTTAAGATATTTTGTCACTTTGCCTGAAAAGATATAACTGCTCCATTGGTATCTTTCACCTACCACTTTGACATGCATTACAGTTTATTTTATACAACTATGACATTATCCATGGGAAGACATTCATAGGCATGGTAGACATGTGAATGACACTCTGAAGTACAAATTCTGTCATTATGTTAGACATGTGGCTGGCAGGATTTCAACAGATGGAATTAAATGATTAGCATAACGAAATAGCAGTTTTTAACTACACAAGGTGGTGTAAAGAGCAAGTCCTGCTGTGTTATTAGTCTTTGATGTTTATTCATTCACATTTAAGTAGTTCCCTTCTGTGCAAAGTAGCCATCAGTACAGTAAGAATGTTCCCACTAGAATATGTACTTGTTACTACCAGTATGGCATCTTGTGTGACATGGATCATCGCTGGCAACACTATGAAACAATTTTTTTCAAGAAAATGGAAACAGCAAAAGAAACATACAAATATGGAACTATTGCTGAAGTTTTAACAGTACTAATTTCCACATTTTCTTCAAAGTGTATGATCAGTTTTATTAAAAATTAATGTGTGATCATTTGTACTATGTGGGCTCATGGAGTTTTGCCCAGCTGCATTTTATCTTGTCACCAGTTATTTCCACTTTTAAAGATTGCGCAGTTCAAATTATGTTCATTGTTATCCCCATCTTTTTGATTCCACCATGCAGCATTTCTTTCAGGACTCACAGCAACACTTTAGCTGTTCTCCCTTTTAATTTACAAGGTGATCAGGTAAACCTGCAACCACAAAACCAAGTACTGCTTCAGTATCCAGCAGTCAGAGTAGTAGACAGAATAGCATCACCAAATACTCAATATAATCTTTTTTCTGTTTCATTTTTAAAGAGCTACTCTAATCACTGAGAACTCTTTGGAGGATCATTCAGTTATGAATTTCTCAGGTCAAAAAATCATCACAGTTCTTTGTTCAAATATTTAATAAATCTCTTAGAAGAAAAGTGAACCACATAGGTTCTAAGCATAGATCCATCACAGTAAATATCTGCCTGTTCTTACCTTCTGTGTTGATATACCCACATCCTGAGCTAAACTTGTTTGTGAATTATTTAAATGCATCTGTACTTGACCAAAGATTTACCTCTAATTGATAAAAACATTCATTTTCTCTGCAAATTAGCAGTTATGTGACATATTTCAAATAATAAGGGAAAAGTATACTTTTGATGCAACTGTGAAATAAAGATCACTGCACTTCTAAAAGCTTTAGATAACTTCATAAATAACAATATGTTTGTTGTGGGAGCAGAAAATAAATCATGGTGTCATTAACTGTGCATGTTCTTGATCAGTTTGAAAATAGTGTAATAAGTAGGCACGTTATCATTACTTACCTTTAACTGGTTGCTGAAGGATATTCTCTTCTTTGCTTTCTGGTACTTCATTTCATAGTAACACAGGGTGGTTTCAACAGAAGCACTTTTCAGCTGCTCTATTTATGGCCCCTCCAATGAACACGTTTGTATTCTAGTTTCTTCCCAACTCTAAGCTTGGAGAATTAGACAAACACTAGAAAACACAATTTATTTGTAGAAGAGAGAAACACAAAAAATGTTTTCCATTTCTAAAGACATATTTTTATGGGTTAATATGTCTGTTTAAAAATTAAACATTAAATATTTCCTTTCATTATAAATTGCCCTGAGATACACTCTTGCCCTTTGCCAAAAGTGAGGGATTTTTTAGTGTCAATTAAGAGAACTCCAGTTCTTATGTTTTGCTGACTAAAAAAAGATCAGCTAGTTCAGTCCCAGTTCCTCTCCAATTTAAGCTCTTCTAAAAATCATTTGCCTCTGCAGGAATATAAAACACAAAGAAGTCATTAGTTATTAAGGATAACATTTATAGGTACAAAGAAACCTTTGAAACACTGGATTAAGCTGTAAGGCCAGAAAAGCTGTTGAAGTACCTGGAGTATTTTTCCAGTGGTTTTATATTTACAAATATTGTATCAAGGAAAGTATAATACTAGAGGGCACCACTGAACAAATAATACAAGTAGCAATGAGGAAAACTTTTCATCCTTTTAGTTTCCATTTCTGAAAAACTAGAATCATGAGTAAGGGGACAGATGTATTTAATTTCAGGTTCTGTCATGGAATTATTCTTTCTTTCTCATTGACTAAATTATTCAGATCCTCCTTTTGCATTTCCTTGCTCCAGTACCTTCCTGTATCAGGTGAGTTTTTTAAACACCTTAACATCTAATATTAAAAGTGAAGAAATACTGGCCCTAATACATTAAAAGCAGATATTCCTTGGAAGATTGAGCTTAAATTGCTAAATTTAAGTTTGAAATATTAAATTCATATTCAAAGCTAAATAAAGCACAAAATCAATATATTTTAATTTTACTTTATATTTCATCTGTTTCATAAATCTAGTGGCTACTTTTATTATCTTCATATATTTGAATAGAAAGTAATTCTCCTCAATCAGTATCTGTATTATAGCTGTACTTCCAAATTCACGTTTTATTAATGACAGAATAAATAATATTTTCATACATAAATCTTTGAAATTAACATAATTCCTTGTTTGAAATTAATGTTGACTATCCACTTGCTGTTAATGTAGGGTGATATTCCTGCAGTCAAACCATATTTCTGGGTTAAAACACATACACATGTCATGGCCTACAACTGACAACCCATCTTTTCAATTTACTTGAGCATTTGTATATTGGAGAAATATTGGAGAGTTATCTTGTTATAGTTTTTCTCCTGCATTGCTACAGAACTTCTAGATACTTCGTCATCAGTAAATTTGTATGTATATGAGTAGTTTTCATAGCCTTTTCTCATCTAATGCAGATCAAGTGAATGATTATTTTGTTGTCTTTGCTCTAGATTTTCAGCACAGTTGTGTATCCTAAGCCCAAGGTTTTTCACAGAAAAATATAAATGATACAAACATCTCCATTTAAAGCATTAAATGCTTTCTTTATTTCCTCTATTTAAGGTTACTTTGGAAGTACCACCATAGTAGTTAAAGCTGATTTCTTTCTATTATTTTTTAATGTTTTCTCTATTTTCTCTCCACAGTTTCTAATTTGAAATTATTTTTAGTCTCACATATATAGTACCATCACTTTCATTGTTAAGGCCATCTCATTAGATAACTTTGGAGTATCTTCCCCTCAGAATTACTCATTATGGGTAGAATTTTCCAGTTCATTAACTCCTAACTTCCCATTTAAATACCCTTCCTGACCCTTAATTGAACTGTTTCACCCTATCATCATTAAATCTACCCCAGAATCATATGTGTGTATGTGGTGGAAAGTGGGGACTGCACTGCAAGTGCTTACTTGTGATGCTTTATTGATAACAGAAAGTATATTTAGAACTACAATCAAAATTTTAAATCAGTTTCTGTAGAGATTAAATTATCAAGAAATATAAAAATATATGTTTAATATTGGGAACATCTTCCCTACGTAATTCGGAGTTTAAGTCTTGTGAGTTGCAGTTCTGGATGTTACTTACTCATACTTTCTTCGTGCAGCTAGTTTTTTAAAGTTCTTCCTTTAGCACATGTATAGTTGATGAAGACATCAAGCACCCTATATTAGGACTTATCTAGACATAGACTATAATTTGGTTTCTTTATTGAAGTCCAAGATGCAAAGAGTTAAAATACATATATTAGTGTTTGATATTTAAGCTTAAAACTTGTCACACATGGCTATGCAAAATGAACTCTTCCAACTAGGAGAGAAAATACTTTGCTACACAGACCAACCAGTTCTTTAGAAATGTGTCATTTTTATGGTTCTAATGCTACCTTTTTCTCAGTTTAATTCCTATATTTCATGTTTGATTGGTTTCTTCAGCAAAAATGTTCACCTCTTTGTGTGACTTTTTCTGTGCTACTGCTGTTGCCCTCTGACTGACATGCCTCAGTGTCTTGAAAGATTATTTCATATATCGTAAGATTATTTCTGGATCATTGTATTCTTGATAATACAGAATGCTGGCATCACCTCTACTAAATCCTCAAAAAAGCAACATATCCAGGTAATTTTATATTTGAAATATCATGAAAAAGATAATCAAATGACAGTTCTATTCCACAAATGGGAATAAATATTAACAACAAAGACTCTTTCTTTAGAAGCAGTAATCAGCAACAGGCAGATGTTTAGTCATGGAACTAGCTAATACCGTACAGTGTGTAAAATCTGATGACTGAAAAAATCAGTGAGCTGACCAGTCTGCTCAATTATATCTGACTAATTCTGACTGGCTTTATCTCACTCATTAGCAAAAAAACAAATTAGTATCATGTACTAGGTGCACATTACTACAGGCTGATGGACACATTTTCAAGGATAGCTTTCTTGCTATTTGTTTTACTTATCTCTATGCATCTTAGTAATGTTAAATGAAAAAGCAGCCCATTGAAAATTAATTAATGCTTAGTGGAGAAGAATACTTTGTTGTAACTTCTGCCTGTTAGTCCCAGCAGGAAGCTGAGCTTCATGCAGTGGCTCTCACTACCCTGGCTTGGGATGGTGAAAGAAACAGAAGGGTAGAACTGTGAAAACTTGTGGGTTGAAATAAAGACTTTAATGGAGAAAACAAAGCTGCACACACAAACAAAGCAAACCAACTAACTTCCCATGGGAAGGCAGGTATTCAGCCGTATTCAAGAAAGCAGGGATCAGTGACATGTAATGCTGATACGGGAAGACAAACACCATCAGTCCAAATATCCTCTTCCTCTTCCCATAGCTTCATTGCTGAGCATGATACCATATAGAATGGGATGTCCCTTTGGTCATTTTGGGACAGTGATCCTAGCTGTGTCCTCTCCTAACTACTTGTGCATCCTCAGCCTGTGCCCTGCTGGGGTGGTTGGCGAAACAGAAAAGGCCCTGAGGTTATGCAAGCTGCCCAGCACTGATCCAAAACATAGCACAATAACAGCTACTAGGAAGTAAATTAACAAAGCCAAGCCAGCAGCTGTATATACAGACTTCAGGAAAGTTTTAATCCTGACTGTATGTAACCATTTTTACTGCATTTCTGACTTACTAGAGTATTAATTCCTAGCTCTGAAAAGTGTGATGTCTGAAAATAGCTTACTTGAAGAAATTAATTAAAATTATATAGTTCCACCAAGCTTCTACATGCTGTCAAATGGAATTGGCAGGGTCTTTCTTTCAGTTGTCTTTTCGTTGTATCTTTATGTCACTTGTCTCACAAGTCTATTCTCAAAATATAGTCACTTAAATCTAGTTAGAGTGTACTTTCTTGTAGTGCGTTGACTCTGGCTGGATGCCAAATACCCACCAAAGCCTCTCTATCGCTCCCCTCCAAAAATGGACAGGGGAGAGAAAATATAAACAAGAGATCACAGGTTGAGATAAGGACCAGGAGAGATCAATCACCAAATACCATTGAGGCCAAATCAGACTCTAATTAGAGATATTAATTGAATTTATTCCCAACAAAATCAGAGCAGGATATTGAGAAGTAAAATAAAACCTTAAAAACATCTTCCCTGCACCTCTTCCTCCTTCCCAGCTTTACTGCCTTCTCTGGTGGTGCCAGGAGACAGGGAATGGAGGTTATGGTCAGTTCATCACAAACTGTTCCTGCTGATAATCAGGAGAGGAGTCTCCTGAGCTCCAGTATTGAGTTCTTCCCACAGGACATAGTTTTCCACGAACTTCTCCAATGTGAGTTCATTTCATAGGCAACAGTTCTCCACAAACTGATGTGGGCCACTCTTATATGGGGTTCAGACCTTCAAGGACAGCCAAATCCAATATGGGCTCCTCTCTCCACAGATCTGCAGGTCCCTGCCAAGACCCTGCTCCAGCACAGGCCTCCTATCGAGTCACAGGCTTCTCTCAGGTATCTACCTGCCCCAGTGTGGGGTTCCTCCAAGGGCTGCAGCTGGATTTCTGCATTCCTGTGGCCCTCCATGGGCTGCAGGGGCACAGCTGCCTCACCATGGGCTGCCCCAGGGGCTGCAGGGGAATCTCAGCTCCGGTACCTGCAGCACCTCCTGGCCCTCCTTCTGCACTGACCTTGGAGTCTGCAGAGCTGCTCCTCTCACATCTTCTTGCCCCCCTCTTCTCTGGCCGCAATTGCATCTGAGCAATAACTTCTTTTTCTTACTAAATATCTTATCAAGGAGGCATTACCATCATTTCTAATTGGCCAGCCTTGGCCAACAGTAGTCATAGAGCTGCCTGGGGATTGGCTCTCCCAGTCATGGAGGAAGATTCTAGCAGCTGCTCACAGAAGCTACCTCTGTAAACTCCATGGCCAGCAAACCTTGCTCATACAAACCAAGTACATTTCTGCATAATTTTACATTGCACACTGTAGTGCCATCCATTTTTCTCCATGTTTCTGAAGATATTTGTAAAAGAATTTGCCTTTGCAAAAGAACCATGGATTTTTTATGGGTCACCTCTGGTGTCTGTATGTGTATAGAAACCTGGACTATAGAGGCTTAACTTAGTAACTTCATGTACATAATAACTTAATAACTTCATGTATATAGTGACCAAATGTAAACTAAGAAACCTAGCTTTAAGTACATGTTTCTTGAAATCTTGACTTGAATATTTTGCAAATGGTAGAGATACACCATCTCTACCTTTTTGTCAGGCTTGATAGAGCAGCACTTCATAATGTTCAGCTTATAAATTACTTAATGTAACTACAAGTTTACAGCCTAACAATTGCCATTAGTTTGTAATCATAAAATGGTCAAGTGAGCAGTAATTCTCAGAGCACCTTTATCCCATATCCTTATGATACATGAAATGCCTTTAGCGGGACTCATGCATTTTTACGGAGACTAAATGAGAGTTGTGTCCCTATGTCTGACTCTAATGGAAATTCGCAGTCTCAGATGTCAACATAAATCTTTCTGAGGGCTGTACACACCATTCAGAAATGCAGTAGCAGCTGTTTATGTCTTCTTCTGAGGTTATGCATTTTTTACCACTGTATTGTTGTACAACTGCCAGCGGTTATGCATTTTTTACCACTGTATTGTTGTACAACTGCCAGCAGTGATTTATTATTTTTAATATATATAGATACACATACAATTAAAAAAAACAAATTTTAGAAATTTGACTGAATTTCTCTGATCCCTTCTGTCCTCTTCTTTTCAGGATAAAAGCCAAATCTGACCATTTTTCATCATTCTTGTCCAGAGCAGATGTTCATAACAAGATACCTGTATAGGTCTACAGACAAAACAATATAGATATTGTAAAAAATGCTAAGAGAATGTTATTTATTTTGTCTGTTTTTCCTGAGTCTCAGTGATTAGTCTGCAAATAATTCTGTTAAATAGTTCCATTAAACTTATTTAACATTAGTAAAAATTGATAACTTGAGGAAATATGTCATGGACAAATATTTTGTACACAGAATTTTTTTCCTTACAAAGCTCTCTGGCTAATGTCTATTTTGAAGAAACCCCGAAATTTGTCACTGGAGAAGTAAGACATATGCTGGATATATAGTATGAAAAATCTATACTAATTGTAACCATTCTAGATATATGAAAATAAATTTAAGTTTATCTGGTATTTTGGAGGAAGAGATTTCCTTCGGAGAAAACACTGATTAAAGAATCTCGATCATCTCTGTATATGTTGCAAGTGAAAACAACAGTGTTAGATACAGAAATTCTTGTAACTAAGCATGTTTTAAATTTACATAGCCCTAACTTGGAACATTTGTCTTTTTAAATGTATCAACTTTAAATACTTTTTTTAGAATAAAGTTATTCATTGCAATATTTTCAATGTGTACCTATACATAGTTACAGATCATAGGGAACTATTTAGAAATGTAGAATTATTTTTTCAAACCAAAATCAGCTACAGTGTGTATTGTTAGCAGCAGATAAAAGTATAAGTTTTTTGTTTCCCCTTTCAGTTCTTATATTCAAGTATTTTATTCACCTTCATTCCTTTATTGTCTTGAAATGTGAAGCATTAAAGATGCACCAACATAAAGTCCACTCTGTTATCTTCCCCTTGCTGTGCTGCCAGGATTCTGATTTGCAAATTATCAGATACATCTTCTTTCTCGTCAGAATGTCTTTTACTTTATTATGTACTGCAGAACCATCTGTCACACTGACAGTATTAATATGTGCTGTTTCTATTAGATAGTCTCCATTGTTTAAAGTGAGTGATTTTTCTACTTAAACTAAATTTTTGTAGCAAGACTGGAGTGTGGAGATGTGTGACTTTGCTTCCGCTATATTTTTCTTCTTGTTGCTTGTTGTTTACAATTCATCTGACAAACATTTTAGCTTCACTCTGAACTGATGCCCTACTTTACTTTTAGAATATCTGTTATAAAAGATGGAGTTGTGCTACATTTAAACAAACCACAGAGGCCTACAGCAAATCTCAGTGAAGAATTTGGTTTCCCCCTGCTATAATAATGTGCCACTTGAATTATCCCTACAGAAATGGTACATATTGCCTCAAGTACTACAGCTTAATCCTGCTTCTGTACAAGTCAGTGCTTACTTTTCCATTCACTTAGCAGGGCATCATCAACAAGCCTTACATTGTAAATGTGACTATAAAAAGTTTCCTATTTGACATTCTAATCTTCAGAGATAAATTTACTTACATATAGTATAAGGCGTTTATAGTAAGATAATCTTTACTATCAAGATTATTTTACATACAGAAATAAATCAATGGTTTACTGCTCGCCTGTCCTTTCAGTTGCTATGGTTCTTACTTGTTTTTTCTTTTCCTTTCCAACAGACAACACTCAGATTTATTATATTTTTAAGGTTAATATTTTACTTGTATGAAATGGATAGCTAATAACTGCTACATTTTTTGAAGAGGCCTCATTTTAAGCTTAATTATTTAAAAATGTTTTTCAGTCTTTTCATAGAATCTCAGTGGTTGAGTCTCTCCCTAGGTATGTAATATCTACTTTCAACTTGTTATTTGTTCAGATATTGTCCTAAATTATTCTCTGAAGAGAATAAGACCAGAGTTAAATCTAGTGGCAGTTGTAAAAATTGTTCTCTCAGATTACTTCTTGAGGAGCAGACCTTGCATTTAGCCTGACGAAAATTGTTTTAACTTTGTCTACTTTCCATAAAATAGTCAGAGAACCACCAGTCTATATGGATATCAATGTAAAGCTATTTAACATCAATAATGTTGCTACAGTCTCTATTTTCCTTCTTAATGCAACCGAAACAAAAGGAAACAAATGGGAAGACAAACTAAAGAAATAAAATACTCTACAAGGCACTGAGGACATAATACCACAAAGACATAGACTGTTTTTGCTATAAATGTTTTGACTTCATAAAAGACAGTGTAAGAATGAGACTTCTGATTGTCTGTCCCATGATCCTTTTTGTTCCTGATCATGTTTGTAAAATGCCATCAGTGCCGTACCTGGAAAGTAGTTTGAGTACATGCTGTCTTTTACAAAATCCTGAGCTTTTTGAGTGGCTCCTTAAAGATTTACAATATTAGAGAGAGAGAATTTCTCTAGAGAATTTCTAGTGTCCATATAAAGTAAGCATCTTGTATGGATCCTTTTTCATGTATTAAATTACTGAAAAAACCCATGATCATTTGTTTATTGCCCTTAATAGCATGTTTCTTGGTAAAGATAAAGCTAAGCATTCAAATGTTAGTACTATAATTTTTGTTCTTTTTATGATTAGTTTATAAAGAAACTCACTGAATCAACTGAAGTACCTTGTGGTTTTTAGTCCTTATTTGTTTCTAATCTACTATTGAATGTATCTCTTTTAATTAAAGAAACTAATTTCAGCAACTGTTTTGGCACATGTTTCAAGTGAAGCTGAATACTTGGTGTTAATCCTGGTTGAATCAGTTTCAACCAGGATTAAACTGGTATTCAGCCTATCATATATGCATGACAAACATAAATTATATCAGTGCTCTATTGGTTTGAATCTCTTTTTCTTGAACATTATCTAAGAGAAAATTAATAATCTCTTAAAATGGGGGTTGAATGGATTCATGCTGATTAAGACACTGAATAATAGCCTTTCAAAACATAGAGCCTTCAAAGAATAAAATTAATTTTCTTACAGCACATTTATCTCTGTGGGTTAAATTTTAAACAGTAACAGTTGTATTTTACCTATAACTTGATTGACGTAGTGGCACTGAATTGTTTGGTTTGTTAAGGGGTTTTTTTGGGTTTGTTTGTGAGACTTTCTTGGATTTTTTTTTTATTGTAATGGATAAATTGTATTATTTCTTGTAGACTAGTGTGGACATGATTTTCTGAGCCTGAGAGAGTTTTCAGCCTATCAACGGCTGATCTGTTCCCAAGGGAAAATCTTTTGGGAACATTCTCTTTCAAAGACTGTTTTTTGTAAATAAGTTTTGGTTTTCAAAACAACATCACACAGTTGTTCTGAATGTGTTTTTCTCTTGTTCCACCAATGGGACCAGAGAGGTGGTTCCTTTGACCAATTACGTTGACTAATGTTATGCTGACGTTCCACTATCAGAACACCTTATAAAAAGAGTTACTAAACCCTATAAAGAAAGCTTCCTACCTCATTTGAGAAAAAACCTCACTGTTGTTTGTGAGTCCACACTTCTATTTAGTGTCCTATAGTAACAGACTAGGGTTGCAACTTTTACTGTACAGAACACTGCTTTTTCTCTACAGTGGTTTCACAGCATCACAGAATGGCTTAGTTTGAAAGGACCTCTAGATATTATCTTGTCCAATGACCCTGTTCCAAGCAGTGTCACATAGAACTGGTTGCCAGAACCACGTCCACATGTGTTTGGAATATCTCCAAGGATGGAGAAACCAGAGCTTCTCTGGGCAATCTGTGCCACTGGTCAGTCATTCTCATAGAGAAAAAGTGAGTTCTGATGTTCAGACAGAACCACCTGTGTACAGCTTGTGACCATTGCCCCTGGTACTGTCACTGAGCACTGATGAAAAAAGACCGGGTATTTCCTCTACACGCACTCCTTTCAGGTATTTGTAGGCATTGAAGATATCTCCTTCTGAGTCTTGTCTTCTCCAGGCTGTACAGCCACAGATCTCTTAGATATTTCCCAGAGTAGATTTTGGAAATTTTTTCATGTTTGAATAAAAGTAGGATGGCGTTGTTTTTGGTCAACAAGACTTTTTATTAAAAGGTTAAGTATTGGAGAAGCTAAGATTGAGAAACCCTATAAGTATGAATGCTCAGCAAAAGATTCTGAAAATATGAAACCCATAATCAAAGTAGAAATGAAAGTTAGCTTTGAGATTCAGGATACTGATTCAGTTACTATATAACCCAAGAACAATAGCCTAGCCAGTTGAAGAAGAATCCTCTGGATTAAATTATACCCTTTTAATGACAGAAAAACTAAAGGCAGAAATAGAAATGAAAGTCAGTTTTGACATATCAGTCACTGATGTTGCTTGGCAAAAGTCTGGCCAGACAAGGAAGAATATAAGGAATGTGAATTCAGATAGTCACTCTTGTAGGCTGTATGTAAAACCCCTTGGATTTCGTGTTATATATTGGTTGGTTAGTGTAAACTAGAATATTCATTATAGAAAGAGATAGAATGTATCGTAAGAAGGACCTTGCTCTCTTTTAACTCTCTTAATTCTCCACTCTCTTAACTCTCTTGATCTCTTAATTCTTCCCTCTCTTTTGCTGGCCCTCTCTGGCCTTCTCCTATCTCTCTTCTCCCTCCTATCATCTCTATCCCCATGCTCTCATGCTCAGCTCTCTCTCTTTGAGCATGTTTTAGGCTGAGGCTGGCAGCCTTAAACAGAGCTCTATCCATCCTTAACAATAAACCATTTATCCCCTAAGCAGCCTGGTGTGATTAGAGACCCTGCAGAATTCCTACAGTTAAGGTAAATAACTGTCTTTAGAAAGCGAGCTAGGTTTGTCACCTATGTATTCTGTAAGTCAGAAAGAATTTGGTTTTTACATTGGAGTTGATTTTCAATCTTTGGGCTCAGTGGAACTTGCCACTAGTTGATGGAAAAAACTAGTCTCAAATAGCTAGTATACACACTCAAGCAAGTGGGAACAATTTGCTTAAGCAATGATGTGGGAGGTGGTTTTATGTTTTCCATGGGAATTCAAATATGCACCTACATACTGACCTGACTGAAGAACAGTGGATCAAAAGCAGAATTCTTTCAGTTTTCTATATTATTCAAGTTCTTGACAACATTTTAAGTTGCTGACTATATTGAGGGGTTTTAAACCTTTTTGTTTTGTTTGGGCTTTTTTAAATTAAAAATTGCTATTTCTTCCTAGTCTCACTGATGACAAATATTGATAAATATATATATCTATGATAAATATTTACTAGTACCTATGTCGCAAGTAAAGATGACTGTGAACTGTTAGTCCTCCTTAGTTTTTTCATTCTGAAAACAAGGATCTTCCCTCTTTTGTTTTATTGTAGCCCCACCTGTAGATAAGTATACAGCTATGTAGAATGTACATAAAGACTTCCAGATGTAGCATACTAATGGGCTGTGAAATTTAACTTCTCAGCCAGCTGACAATAGATGCCAGTGCATCCTGGAAAACATCCAAGAGAGCGACCTTTCTCAAAGCTCATATCCTGGTCAAACACCAGGAACATATGGAATGATACATATACCCTCAACTACATTTCCATTACCTGCAGCTGTTTCTGCAAAATTTGGTTTACATCCAACTGATCTCATGTTAAAAAGTTTAAGCTCTGGCAAGTATTTCACAAAAATGCATAGAGAAAAACCTCCATTTCTTCTCAGACTCTAAAATCCTGAGCTAGATCAGAGTTGTCTTTGTGCCCTTCTGGCCCACTATCAAGTTTTTTTGCAGGTCCTTGATTCATCATTCCTAGCAATTGAGACCTGTTGGAATTCTATTTAGAAGGGAAGAAAAAATTTGGATAATAGGTGAATTTGGAGCTAGGATGAAGTTTTAAAAAGAAAAGAAAAAGAGACTAGTTATCACAAATGTATGAATCATCTAGCTGCTAACTTGAAATAATTCAAAAAAGACAAACCTCTTTTGTGGTATATATATTAAAATGCAACTGTATGAAGAGAATAACATTATATGTATATTTACTTTTGATTATTTTCCTGTTTTCCTTAATTTTCTTTCCATTATTTTTCTAAGAAAGAAAAAACATGTCTAAAACCAGTGAAAAAACGTAAAAATGTTTACTTGTGAGTGTTTGGTGAGGCAGGGGCTGATAAAAGTCTGACAGACAGTCTGTCTGACACAATATATTGTGTTAGAAAATATATTTTGTAGAGCAACACAGATTTATTTCCCCACAATATTAACTCCTTTATTGTTTTACTTTTATTTGTCCCTCTGTGAAAAAGGCTGTCATGGATTTAGGCTACTTGGCAAATGAGGTATCTGTCTCTTCCTATCAGTATCTTCTACAGTATTTTGTTTCTTCTATATTCTATCACTCATATAGGCTGCCAAGGAAGAAAATCAAACCTGTTTTTCATTTAACAACAGGTAATCTTTACTTAAGACCAATATAATTGAAACTAATGGATAAAATATGTATTGCATTAGTGAGCTGATAAGTAATAATAGTTCTAAATCTTGATAATTCTGTCTCTCCTAGTTGTATTTCAGGTATTCTTCTGAGTCAGTTACAAAGGTTGATATTTACATTGCACAGGCAGTGCAATTTATAGTCATATAAAGAAAAATCAATAAATTTATTTTTAAATTAATGTCTTCAGTGAATTCAAACTGTTATGTGAAATTTTTTTTAATATTTCCATGATTTTTTGATAGACTTTGTTGTGGGACTTACAAAGATGAAACAATCTGTTATATCTTATTTGTGAAGACCTTTTGATGATGACACAACAAAAACTAAATACAGTTACCATGTAGAAGTTTTCTGGCATATAAAAGTGATACCTGTTTCAGGAGAGCAAGTTGGTGAGCTGTTCGCACCACACAGTACTGTTGATAACAACGTGAAGCATGGAGGCGGTTCAGAGCAGCTGATTTGGTAACACTGGATTGCCTCCTTGATACTTACTAAAAAGGGAAAGTAACCCCCCATTTGGCACATGTTCTTTCAATAAAAGATTCTAAAGGCATCAATCATTTAAAAAGAAAAAAAGAAGAAAGGAAAACAGAAAAATACAGAGGCTACAGGCAAAAATAAACAAAGCAAAAGAGTGGCTTAAAAGTATACAAAAAACAGTGATTGTGACTTCAGAGGGAAATTGAGAAAATTTAACTTTCAGAATAGGGGAAAAAAAATCTGTATTGGCCTGTAATGGATATTTTGGGGCTTCCAAGGTTTTGATGTTAATTCTGTGAGAGTAGGTCATCAGTACAGACTTAGAACTGGGATTTACTGGATTACTAGATATGTTTTGTCAAAGTCAGAGAGATGGCACATTAGATCTGCTGATATTCTAGTCAGTGACCTACTTGTTTGAGGAAAACCCCACAGGATGATTCTCTGGGTATAGACATGCTTTGCAAAAGTAGAGCATCAAAAAATAGATCCAGGCAGCCTAAGAACAGTCTTTAGAGCAGTATTTGGTGGTTCAAAAGCAAGTTCACCTATGAAGATTTACACGTCAGTTTTCAGTCAGTCAGTTCCTCAGATCATGCACTGAATGACTAACAATAGTACAGTGTAACATGATGTCTGGAAAGCAGTTGAGCATAAAGGCCACATTGACAAGTTTTCTTTTCCTGATTGTTCTCCCTTGACATCCCCGTCACATTACAGAAGAAACTAAGTCTTCCTTTATTTTACGCAGCATTAAATGTAAGTTACGATTCAGCAGTTTTGGTCACTGCTGTTTTCACAATCTTGTGTACTCAGATGCACTCATAGAACTGTTCCTTGGTTATGACAGAAAATATGTATACTATTTTTTTTCCAGCGGTTGGCTGGTTTTTTAATTTAAGAACCTAAAACACATATTGATTTTCCTTGGACAACAAAGATCTATTCTTAAGGGTCAGTCTTCTGGGAAATTATTGAAATGTTTAGGCACTTATCTTCAATAGCCCATTCAGTTTCAGGAAAATAATGCCTAGTTGAAGATGCAAGACATCTAAATGGAATGTACTATTGTCTTCATCTAAGCATCATGCAGCTGGCATAACAATCCTGACAATGAAATACCAAGTTGGTTGCCAAATCATAACACAAGGTATGTCACATGAAATTCATCTATTCTACTTTCTATTTAGAAATTAAACATTCTTTGATGTTCTATTCACTCAATTCCAAATCCAGTTCCTTTCTCACATTTTGGTCTTCAAATTATAAAGGACACTAAGAAAGAGGATTACAGTATTCATTAAAACATCTGTACACTGAAACACAGTTATAGCAGGATGAATAATTAAAAATCAGACCATAGAAGTTTCATTTGTCTGGGAGACTAATCATTCTTCCATGGATGTTATCGTCCTGTTAGGAACAAGAAAAAAAAGCATAATGAATAAAGGAAGCAGAATTCACAGCAAGAATACGATTTTATGAAAGAAAGAATTATGGTTTAATGTAAAATTAGGGAGAAAATGGTATCAAAAAAACCAAGTAATTTAGAACTTATAATGATGTAGAAAGAATTTAAGCAAAACAAAGTAGGAGACATCAGGACCTTGCCTTGATTAGGAGCTGGGTAGTTGAATGATGGGCAAGTTGAACAAGAATTGAACACTGTCAGCTTTTGTAAAAACAATGGATCAGCAAGTGACAGGAGAACAATACTTCAGAATAACTTAGGTATATAACAGGGCTTTATAAAAGATGTCATTTTCATTTTGTGAATTAACTAAAAAAATGAAAACAAAATTCTTCTCCCTGAAGATAATAGCCATTCACACTTTTTATTAAACCACATGAATTAAGATCACAGACAAATACATGTTTCTGAACATGGAAAATATTAATATTCCCTAGAAAAATAAGAATTTTGGATAACTACTTAAAATCTATTTAAAATATATTAAAATCTTAATATCTGCTTCTGAAAATCTATTTCAATCTTTGACATGTATTTCAATCATTTTCCATCTCCATTACTTTCTTAACATATAAAAGGGACAGTTTATCTATGTTCTCCCAATGCAAAACATTTTCTACTTCTGTTTAAATTCTGTTATTTTTACTATGTTTGCCATAAATTCTTATATAAGACCATTAGAAATGAGCACCTATAGTAATAGCTTTTTATCATATACACATTTTTTCCACACCTAGTCTACATCAACATTTCCAGTGATTAAGATTATTTGACTTCTTGTGATGCTTTGTAGTATTCCATAACTCTCTACTGCCAAATTATTTAATGAGTGCAGTGCTTTTAAGAAAATTCCTACTTCTACGGAGGTATAATAAGTGCTTCTATAATGTGAGTGCTTCAAATGGGAGTGAATTTCAATTACAGATTAGTTCAGGATCACATCTCATTCCATTACTGATGTTCTATGTTTGAACCCAGACCCCTAGAGATTAAACATGGATGCTATGAACCAATTATATCATCTTTCCATTTGAAGTGTTTCTCATAAGGCACTGAGCATAGCCTTTCAACACCCCTCCTCCCCTCCACCACCTCCCCAAACTTATTTGAAGCCCTGTGCTTTGGTAACACTCCTGCATTAACTTAAGAGTGAGACTGCCACAAACTTCACTTTGTAAAACCTATTGTCATTCATATGGTGTTTCTTAGTCAGACAGATTTCCCTGGAGAGAAAGCCTTTTTGTGCTTTGATAGACTAGGCAGTAATAACAGGAACTGCTCCAGTACCTACAAGAAAGCTGGAGAAGGACTTTTTACAAGGGCATGTAGTGACAGGACAGGCATGTAGTGACTCTAAATTGAAAGAGTGTAGGTTTAGATTAGCTATTAGAAAGAAAGTATTCACTGTGAGGGCAATGAGACACAGAAACACGTTGCCCAGAGAAGCCGTAAATGTGTGGATGTCTCATCTCAGGAACAGTTGTACACCAAACTGGATGGTGCCCTGAGTTACCTGATCTAGTGGGTGGTATTTCTGCCCACAGTGGGGATATTGATACAAGATGATCTTGAGGGTCCTTTTCATTCCAAACCATTGAAATCTGCCATATCACCCTAGCAATAACATTCTACCTCTTGGCAAAGACCAGCCATTTGATTCTAAAAAAATATTAGCTTGCTATATTAATGATGTTGGGTTTGGTACTAAAAGTGGCAAGACAGTCTTACAGGTGAAGTATCTTTTTGTGTGCAATGGAGACAGTTGTTGTGATTATATCCAGAATAAGACATATACATTTAATTTCCACGTGTCCTTGTGTTTAGGTGTAAACAACATACAGCTAGGCAGCTGTTTATGCTGCTGCTGTAGTCAATGAAAAACTGTGCAGTCATTACAGCTGGAAAGGCCAATCAGCTCTCCCTGGAGAACTGGAGCTCAAGCATCTGTACAGGCTCTGTTGCCTAAGCATTTGTAGAAATGCCATTGCAAATGCCCTAGAGTACCCAAAACTTTCACAACAACCTAGCAGATCTCTGGCAGATCTGGTAGCAGCCTGGGTCTTCAGTCTTTAACGCAGTGGGTCATTGACTCATATCCCTAAGGAAATGAGTCCTTATGTATACCAACTGTATGTCTCTCTGAGCTGGTTCACTAATTGTACTGGCTAGGTCAGATTCTATGGGACATAAGAAAGTGTATACATTATGTTTTGCTATATGTAGATTGCACTTTTGATTTTTATTGATTGATTTACTATGCTTTGATTCATAAAGTGGTCTCAAAGTTCACAAATAGGATTAATTTTGATGAAACTAAACCAAAAGGTGTGTTCCAAAACCCTATCTCTGAATGCAATAGGTTTGCCCACAGGACTAGATCATGACTGATTTAAAGTTTAAAAAAATGAAGAAAATCCTGAAATATGTACAGTCAGAATGTGAGATCATCAGAATCAAATTATTTGTTCTTCAATTCTTCTCCTATCAGATCATGTCTTGCCAACTGTTTGAGCCTTAGATACCGAAGCATATTTGTTTGTTTGCTACATTTTGATCCTAGTTTTATATATTAATACCAAGTATACACTATTTACTGGATTAAGCATACTTCAATTTGTGAAGGCAGTGAAGACATCGTAGAGATAACAATTTTACAGCACCAGTTTTGTGAAAAAAGTTAACAGCTTTAAGAGCTATAGGCTCTGTATGCTATAACAGACACTCTGATATATACTGGACCTCATACAAAAACTTGGTGCTTCTTCTTCAGTTTAGTAATAAGGCTGTGCTTTTAAAAAAATTTAATTACCAGTGTTCATCTACTTTCTGTTTCTAGGCATCCTTGTTTAACACTGATTTAAAGCTGTATCAGAGAGGCAAACTGCATTCTTGATTAGTATTGATTGTTGGTGTAGTGTTGACCCAAACAGATTTTAACAGGGGAATTAAGGCTGGTGTGGCTGCAAGAGCAGAACCACACTCCTCAGTAATATAAAATAGAAGATTAACTTACTTTGTGGGGTGAGTATAGCAACTGGACAGCAGTTCCTATTCTACAACACACAAACCCCCCCACACACACAGATTCACTGTCACCAAGGCTCCAAATCCTCTGGTGTGGCTGTGTCCAGTACCATGGACCTGGAGTAGTAGGAGAGTCACTCCTGGCTGATCCCAGTCCTAGCTGGCAGTCTGGCCTTTACCTGCAGGTCTCTACTTCAGGCTCAACCACCACTGCAGCATTGTTTTGCAAACATGTTTCCTCAAGGGACCACTGTTTTCACTATTCATTGGTTTTTAATTTCAATGGATAGGACAATGGCCTTGCTGGTCAAGTCATCCTGGATAAATCTTCACGCTTCTCCCCTCCTAAGCTAATAAGCCATCATCTCCTGGTCATTGAGTCAAATCACAAACACAGTACTGCCAAGTCCCCCATTAATCCAACTCCCTAAGTGTCATATCTACTTATCTTTAAATATGTCCAGGGACAGAGCATCAACCACTACCCTGGGCAGCCTGTTCTAATGCTTGGCCACCCTTTCAGTGCACATTTTCCTAATATTCAATTTAAATCTGCCCTGTACAACTTGATGCCTTTTCATCTTGTCTCATTGATTCTTCCTGCAGAAGAGACCAACACCCACAAGCACTTGTGGGGAGTGATTCATTATTTTATACAATGAATGTAAGTGAATTTTAAATACAATAACAAAAATATAATACTTGGAAAACATTACTTACCAAACTTTTTTTCAGATCATGAAATAAATTTTATCTATTAATAGACTATTCTTAATGTTTTTATATAGTTCTTACAAGCAAATTACACATGGAACGTTTCTCTTTTATGCTAACTTTTTCAGTTTCTGAGTGTAAATATATATACAGTACATGTGTGGTTTTATATATATGTGTATGTGTGTGTGTGTATGGCTGTGTATAGAGAGGAATATACCCCTATATTTACATGTATAGCCACATACGATTTTTGTAACATTTTCTATCCATCAGAGAGACTTCCTCTTAAAACTGATGCAAAGTACTTGCTATATAGCAGAATTGAACATACAATGAAAATAGAAGCAAAGCTAAGTTTTAGCATATTTTGATAAGTCATCAGTAGTCTATCAACACCACCTCTATTGCTAGTCACAGTCATGAGTGAGCTAAAAGCTCCTTCCCTGAACATCCGCAAAAGTATCTACAAGGTTAGAGGAAATAAATGGAAGTAATTTCTATACTCAGGTTAGGTGGCAAAGAGTTTAATATTGAAGATAGAACTATATGGCCTCTTTGAATACTTAAACACTAATCTGTTTGCCTGTTACTTCTATTAGCACTGCAAAATAACTAAATTAGGCTTAACCCCTGCTCAGGAGAGCATATAGTCTTGAATAATGATTGTCTTCCTTTGGGATTCTTCATTACTAGCAGAATAAAACATCTGAGCAGATCAGAATACAATATTAGCTGATCAGAATAGAGTCTAGGAGTAATCAAGTTCAAACAAAATGCATACTTTATATAACTTTTAAAACATAATATATTGTATTTTTCCTTTTTTGAGATGGACAAAAAATGTTTAAGTATACATTATGCTACAAGTGATAAAGAAAAAAAGCTGAAAGAAAAAGGAAATTTCTAGCAGATGTAGCTGTCTGTAACTGTGAGGCTTGAACAATGATCCTTCTTGAAGCAGTGATCCTTTTGGCTGCTGAATGCAGAATAGTAGACTCAATACATGATATTAAAAAAAAAAAGGCTTTATGTACACAATTTGTATAAACAGAAATTGATAGGCTTAATAAATTAATTGTTTGAGGCAGTTTCATCATCTGTTTGGGTTTGGGTTTTTTTCCCCCAAATCTAAAGAGCTAAAGGCTGCAATCCCTCCGAGTTTAGGATATATTAGTCTGCAGAGTTTACAGCAAAGGTTGGATAGAAAGGAAAACAGTTCAATGCTAATGTAATTAGGCATTGTGATCCATGTTGAAATTAATTTTTTAATCTATTACAATATAGAACTAGATATACTCAACTCCTAGTATAACAATAATTTCTTTAATATCTTTAACAGCTCAAAATATTAATAAAGAGTGCTAAAACTACTTTTTTCCTTGGACATCCATATTTCACAGTTGGATTAGAGTTTTGTCTTTTTGTCTTTTCTTATACACATGATCACTATTTCTTCAGGTCCAAATAATAGTTTTTTCCTCATCCATTCTTTCTTGTTAGAAAAGAAACCTGGAAACAGCTTCCCTGACAAACTTACTATTTTGCAAATGTTATTTATTACAAGATTTAATGTGATACTGAGGTTGTAAAAATACAAAAGTCTTGATAAATTACTAAATTAAACCATATTTTCTTTTTCTTTTTTGAATCCTTATATATCTATTTATATTATAATACGACTCTCATTACTATTTTCTACATGGTCATACAATCAAGAGTCTTGCATATTAAAACCCTGAAATAACAATTTCTGAAAATGCAAAATACCTCTGTTTTAATCTTCCATCAAAAAAAGAAGACTAGAGAATATTTATTTTTTGCTAAGCCCTGCCTTACAGAAAACTTGAGAGCCACATCAAGCATTTTGTTTTCCCAATAAAAACTGGTCGAAATATGAGATAATAGTTAATACCCTGAGCAATTTGCCAGCACTTTTACTTATATAGATTTGCATGCTGTGCTAGCAAATCTCTAAACACACTTGAAATAAATGGCCTAAAACCAAAAGGACTGTCAGCTCAAATCAGATTTTGAAATATCTGCAACTTTATAATTGATAACTTCTAGATTTAACACAACTGGCTATGGAATTCTTTTTTGTCATAAAACCACAGCAGGGTCTCCTGTTTGTGTATGCAAAGGTGTTTGAGACTGATATCTCTGCTGATTTACATCTCACCTGCATTTTACATGGCCTTTTTAGACAACTGCTGCCTAGATTTCTGCAACTTCTTCATTCTGAAGCAAATGAAAATCCAGCATTCAATTTAGATCAAAGCATCTGGTCACAGCAACAATACATGTGCTTAAACATGCACATGCAGTCGTAGACATTTGCATACATAAATCAGGTGCCTGTCTTAGAAAGAGGTTTCATGAATTTAGAAGATTTAATGTCTGAGTATGTCCAAGTATTAAAATTTTTGAGGTGCTTTCTTATTCATTTCTGGAGAATCTGCATAGAATTTTAACCTGTAATTCATTCAAAAGTCAACAGAAAATAAACTCTTTCAAACGCATTTCCTCTGACACATAGTGCTAAAATTGTAACAGGCATCTGCAAATATTAGATTGTGTAATGGCAAATCAGCTTTCATGTATAGAGGCAGTTTAAATATGCACACAGGTGTTTATATGGATGTAAGTGCATATATGTATTTAAAAATTAAAGATAATTAATAGTGTATACAAATAGATATAATTTCTGCTTATGTTTTTGCCCTGGTTTTGTACTGGTTGATATTTAGGAAGAAGGAAAAGAACCACCCACAGAAATTATTTTCCTGAGAGAAGCTGCTGGGAGCTTCTTCTGTCCCTACAAAGGATCAGTGGCCATCTAGTTGTAAGAATTGACAGTTTTTTGAACCATTAAAAAGCTGGGTCCACCTCTGTGAATTCCACATTTTAAAACCCAGGAAGTCCAAAAACGCCTTTTTTTGCTTCTGGCCTCAGAAGGTGACCGAGCTGAGTGGGGCCGGCCCTGCTCTGGGCGGCCCGTGTGGCCGGGCTGGGCCCCAGCGGCTCCCAGGCAGGGATGGGAGGCCAGGGGGCCCCAGCCGGAGCTGGGCCAGGTCACAGCTGCTGAGATCTCGGTAACACCAGGCCCTGCCCCTGCCCCGCCAGCCCGTGCCGAGCTGGGATCACCCCGGGCTCCGGGCCAGGCCAGGCACCCCCCCCGCGGCCATTTCCAGTGGCTGCCGGGCAGGCAGAGAGAGGAGCCCAGCATGGCTGCATCCATCACCGTGACTGCTTCAGCCACTGCCCACCAACACCTGCCGGCCTGGGTGAAATGTTAACCCTGTCAGTGCACAGATGAGACCTGCAGAGCACGATTCTTCCCTTGGGTGAGAGAAGAGCACAGTGACAACACGTAGAAAGACAACATAAAAACATCAAAGTCAATTAAAAAAAAGCCAAGTTCCAGATTAAAAAAGAATAAAAAAATACCCTAGCACTGGGGCTGAAAGTTCTTTTAATAAAACCATAGACTATAATATACTGCAATATTTTCTTTAATTCATTAAAAATTATAAAGAAATAGAGTGTTCAAACTGTAAACCTGAGCAGAGGCAACCCTAATTAAACAAAACAGATATTTAGAAAGCTGTAACAACATGAGAAACTTAAACAAAGAGAGATGAGAGTGAAAAAGTCCCTGTGCCTTCAGTGGGAGATGAAGAAAACTTGTCTTCCCAGACATGAAGATGATTACAGAAATAAATGAAGAAAACCTTTACCTTTAAACAACTCATCCTTAAAAATTATACCCCATAAATTAGCATAGCCCATTCATTCATCTTAAAAAACTGTAAAAATAAGAAGAACAGTAACAAAAACCAAGCAACTGCTGTTCATAAAAATAACCATAAAAAACCTGTGTTCTTATAAAAAGGTCCCCATAACATAACAACAAAAAACTCCTCACTCTATAAAAACCGAAATAAAACTATTATAAAAGTAATAACTAATTTAAAATCCAAAGTTTTGTCTCTACATTGTCAATTAAAATAACCAGGAGGAGGGAAAGTGTTCTAAAAATTTCATTGTCTTTTCTTTTCAGTTCTTTTAGTTCTATTAATAAAATTTTCTTCATACCCATTAAATTTCAAACCTATTTTATCCTCCTCCTAAACCACAGCTCACAGCAATAAGTACACTAGTAAATTTAACCAGCTCTAAACCCACTTTGTTATTTAGTACATTAACCAAGAAATTCAAATTAACTAACCTAAACCATTACCGCTTTAAAAAAAGAGATTGCTCTTGAAAGATTTCATCACTTTCCTGTTTTAGAATGTTTACCCAAAGAATCCTATGCACCTGCAGAAACTTATTCTACCTTAAAATAAGCCTGTGTATGTGCACACTTATGAATAAGGCTTTTTATTTGTTCAAAGAGAAAAAGAACACCGAAAAACATGACATTTCCACTTTCAAAAATTTATTTTCAGTTTCTGTCTTTACCAGATCAGCATTTATTAATGACAGTAGAATTCTACTTTAGCAAGAAATGTATTTTATCTCCATATTATATATAATTTAATTTTTGTTAGATATGGCAATATAGAATTACACCAGTATTTAGAAAAATGAATTTTGGGTTTTTCTCTATTGAGACGTTGGACTTAGAAGAGCCACAAATGTAAAGCAGTGATTACAAAGATATTTGTCAAGCCCAATGCCCCATTTCTGTTTTTTCTTCAATCAAAAAATCTTAACTTGTGTGCTCTCTATTTAAACTTGTAAAAGACCTAAGCTGTTTTCAAAGCTATTCTTGATTAACAGGTATATAAATAGAAGCAGGAGTTAGGTCAGTTAGAGATATTTCTTCTTTATTATAGGAGAATGCAAAGTATCACACAGGTTAACCACTTTACATTTAATGAAGACATATAGAAAATTTGAGATGTGATGAATAGAGCCTAAACAAAGGAGGAGGCACTGTGTGCACCCAGGCTACCCATTGAACAGTACTCTACAAGACATGTGCACTGCCCTGGGTTCAAAAGGGCGGATCTCCCAAGGAAACTTCTGTTGCTGCTATTTTCTGCTGTTGACTTAGATGGATCTTTTCCTGCTTCCACTGAAAGCACGCTTTAAATATTAACTGGGGTTCATAAGCCTCTATGCAACTTTTATAAATCATTACTACAGAGCACTAGTCAAAAATACCATCTGTGGAATATTTTTAAGAAAGGTAACTTGAAAACACAAGGAACGGCTTAATCTTTCTCCTGATAATTAGTATGAGAAAAGTTTTAAAATCTGAAATTATTACAGATATTAATATACATACTCAGTTATTAATTAGTTCCGTGTTTATTGCGCTATTATATATATATATGTTAAAAAAATTAATAAAAGGGCAGGAGTTTATTTATACAAAAATGTCCTTTCTTCTAATGTTAATTAATAATTTGCATTGCTCCTGAATGTTCTGTAAGGCACTGTTAGGAAATATAAGTCATCATACACCAACATCACAAATAATAAATTACTGATTATTACTTCTGATTATTCTCTGTTTATGTCAGATCGGATTAGCAAATCACTGCAGATTCACTGAAAAAATTAAGCCAGACCTACATTACTTTATGTAGCATAAAATCCTAAATTTAGATCACTCCAATTTGGCAAGTTGTTTGTGTTACTTTCAAAAAGGCCACCATATGGAATGCTTCAAAATTTTTAAGGGGATAAAACCTTAGTTCTTTCTTGCTTGCACTTTGCATGACCTTGAGTCTCTCACTTCTGTTAGACTGCGCTCCCATTCCTTTGGCTTCACCTATTTATATTGCTAGCATTTCCTCTTATCATGTGTACAGTCTCAGAGGTTGTGAACTGGCTATTTTGATGTTACATTCATACAAATGATAATAACCGTGACAACAACAAATGTATCAGCGGTGTGATTCTGAGTCTATAGGAAAAAAAGCAACACTTCAAAAGTGGTTTCTTTGCCAGAGAAAAATCAGCTGGAAACAACGTGTTTGTTAAGTCCTGTAAATATATGTGTCCTTTTAAGAACTGAACAGGGTCAAGGAGGCATAATATGCAGAAAGTTGAACTAGTATTTTTTTATGGTTTGGCACATTTTATCTGAAATTATTCACTCCTGTGAAAGTCATTGTTCTAGAATCCCTGCAGTATTTCATTTCTCTTTGAGAGTTGTAGGGCAACAGCAGCAAAGTCATCTTCTTTTTAAGGCTTTAGTTCACATTCAGCCAAAGAAGTTAAATCAATGTTTTTCTTGTTGTCAGCAAGAGGCACAAAGAGAAATATATCACTTATAACTTCTATCTAGTGAAGTCTTACTGATATCAAAAGAATGAGAAGATCAGGCTTAAAAGCCACTTTATTCAGTTCTGCAAGGTTCCAGCACTCCTAATTGTCTGGAGTAAAAGAACAGTAGTATAAGGCAGGCATAAACATTGTAAAGGTTGGAGCAATTTGGGCCTTTCTGTATGGATCACCACAGTGTCAGAGTCAGTAAAAACAATAAAATATGTGTCTGTGGCCTCTTTAAAACAACTGGGACATGTATGGTAGAAGGTTTGGGGAGACTGAAGTTGGTATGGGGTTTATATGGCAAAAAAGGGTTTGAGTTCAGAGCTGGACACATGATTTTTAGTAATTTGATTCACTGACATGAGGAGGAAGAAGCAGGTTAATGTCATCTTCTGGCAAAACATCTCCCAAAAATGGTTATGTTTGTGGAAATCCCACAGGAAACTTCACAGAGTCTGAACTTTACGCAGTCTCTACTGATCTGTCTCAACCTCAGTACAGAGTGAGGAAAAAGCAGGATATTTCTAGTTTCTATTTGGTTGTAAAACTCCTCTGGGGATGCACCCCAGCATGAACTCAACACATATGTGCTTCACTTCCAGTGCTGCTTTGAGGTGTTTTCTTCTTCCTCAATCCCTACTTGTGCAAGCACGTGGCGTTAATTCTCCAGGTAGTAAATCCAGGTAGTGCTTCCAGGTGCAGGAGAAAGGCAGAAAGGGAATTTTTTTGGCAGATACTGTGTAAGGATTTTCTTCTCTTTAGATAAGCTTTTAGGGTGGACATCTCATTCTCAGGCAGTTTGTGGATATTTTTTTATTTAAATAGCATTTATCCCAGAGAACTTTTTGCTTCCCTTTTTTTCTTTCTTTTTTTTTTTTCCATATATTCTTCCCAAATTTTTTGTGGGCATTATTCTTACTTTATTTTTTGTCTGCGTTTTGTGCATTTGTTTTCAGAGCTGAGACTGGGGGCCAAGTTGCCTTGTTTGTTTGTTTTCTGTTTCATCCAGCAGCCTTTCCTGATCCTTGCAGCTGCTGAGATGGGTTATCCCTTGCTTTGGGCTAGCCATGTCTTGGATCCAGGCTGTGGCTATCCATCCCTTCTGTTAGTTTCCAGGGCCTTCCGTGGCTAACAGTTTCTCCAAGCCACTACGTAATAGGTGGGATCTTGCTTGTTAGTCCTTCCCTGGTAGTTCAGCTGCTGGGGAAAGGGAGGTTGCCCCTCTTTTCCAAGTCTCCGCTTTCCACCCCTCACTGTCAGCCGATTTTTATAGTGGACAGACGCATGTCAAACTTGCTGCTCATAAAATAAGTTACTTTACAAGGCCATGACACATTTAAAGAGAATTTTCCTGAATGTTAGCAGGGAATTTTAAGTTATCCCTATGTTTTTCTCCCTTCTGCAAAGCACTGCAGACCAAGGACATGGCTCACTCAAGAGACTAGAGCCTGAAGAATAAAATAAATAAAAGCACTTTTTTAACAGATATTTATGGTAGCTCTGTGAATGCCAGAAAGGAATGAATAAAAGTACAGGAAATCAGTTAAATCAAATCTTTGGATGCAAATGCTGATTGCTGTTCTTGAGTACTTAATCATGAGATCTTAACTTCCAATACCACTTTCTGTCAAGAAGGTATTACAGTAGCTTCAAGATTTTTACCTCATCAGATAAAATTAGGTGTAGCACTGTCAGGGTGTTTTCCCTCTCTAGCACTGCATTTCAGACTGTGCATTTTGAGCTGTGGAGTGCA
This sequence comes from Anthoscopus minutus, assembly GCA_013399455.1. NCBI lineage: Eukaryota > Metazoa > Chordata > Aves > Passeriformes > Paridae > Anthoscopus > Anthoscopus minutus. The sequence goes on along the minus strand of VWYI01046440.1, from coordinate 49,518 downwards.
GTGGAAGTGGTTGAAGGCATGGGAACTGTCCGTGGGCGGCATTTCATTGTCTAGAAAGGCTTGCAATCAGTGTTGGGTCAGGCAAAGGGGAACACAAAATATATAGTGGATCCACAAACTAGTTTTATCATTCTGGTGCTCTGAATTGTCTAGTTAATACTGAAAAACACATTAGCAAATGCAATTAGAGTTGTTATATAATTTCTTTTTTGTTGTTGTTTTTTTTTTTTTAATGCTGGCCTTTTATTTGGTGTTATGCTCACACTTCAAATGTTTCTCCATACAATAAATGTTGACATTTAAAGTCTTCCTTTTACTAAATGTGGCGTAGGCTGTGACAAGCCATGAGGGTGCTGATGACTTCTCTGTGAGGAAGAGCAGGATGCTGCTGTCAGGGTCTTCTTTCTTCTCGTTATTTGGGTCCACTTGGGTTTCTTTAATACAGCCACTCACACACAAAAGGCTGTGATTTGTCTGGCAGTCACTTGGGGAGCAAGAATAACACTGTTCCCAGAGCTGAAGCTGGAATGGGGGAAGCAGTGGTCACTGAGCTCAGCGTAGATGATCCAACAAAGCAAATCCAGTTCAGATCCCAAAAAGCTGAGACAAATCTTGAGATCTTGCAGTGCCAGGTCAATACAGGGCCTGGATCCTACTGTTAAAGGCACAAATCACATTAATTGGAGGACAGTAGGTTGTGTAATCTAAATTTTCCTTCTGAATCCTAGACCCACAGAGGGTGGTAACTATGGTATAGGACCACTACAAAAGCTAAGCACTTCTGGAAATATATTGGGAAGCCTCATTAGACTGCTGAAATGGCTCCTTGGTATCGCTATGCAAGTGACTGAATCCCACCCATAACACTATAGCTAGCAAGCAAACACTAGGAGACAAGCACAAGGCACTACACATTGCAGGTGGCAAGAATTAAACCTTTAGTGGGTATAAATGCTCTAAACAGAGTTTAACAAGTAGAATGCACAAAGTTTAGAGATAAGGCAGACATTCAAGGTTGGAGATGCACTTTTAAGGCACTTTTTAGGCAGGTAAGGATTTGAAAAGATCCTCCAATTTAGTCCAGGAAGATAGGAAAATAGTTGCATTGTAAGAGAACTGTTTCAAGTAGACAGGAAAACGTAAATATCAATGGTAATGAAAAGGGATGGATTAAGATAGATAATATATCATTTCCATAAAAACCTTTACAAATACAGTTTATAACTGAGTTTATGTAACACCATCTTTATGGTTATGCTCATTCTGTCCATTTTGGGGTGAGGGGAATGGGAATGGGAAGAGGACTCCAGTTCTTAGCTTTAATCAGGAACTGGGTATGATCTGTTTTCAGCAGAATTGGTAACTTAGCGCAGCTAGTCATTAATATTTGTAAGATACTAGACAAAGATGTAAATTTTCCCTTCTCACATGTAATGCTTGCCCTGAATGGGAAAATCCTGTGTTAAGAAAAAAGAAAGATGCGAAAATATGGGAGGAAAAGTGGCATTTTTTTGTTTCACCTAAACTAGAATTTTCGAGTGCCAGTTTCTATACATTTTCTTGTTTGTCCTTAATATCTATTTTAGTTATCTGCTTTTACCAAGAGCTTTACTGTCTGTGCATGCCTTATGTAAGGTATGTGCTAATAACAAAATCTAAAGATATCGGCACCTATACAGTCTTTCCAAGAAGTAGTATTGCTCTACATGATTTTTCAACAGTCATCTGGAATAAAGAGTAAGTATTTTACAAAAAGCACAGTCAGTAGAATGTTTGCACTCAGATGGTTCTTCACAGTTCTTTCTTTTCCCATTAATTTCTTTTATTGTGTTTTTAGCTCTCCAAGAAATATTATAACTTTGTCCATTCTTTCAGAAAGATGCTCTGACTTTTTCTGTGGAAATGCTGTTTTTAAGAGTTTCAACTACATTGAGGGCAGTCGAATGTGTCCCCTGATAAATAAACTGACTTGACAGTGTTCTCTATTACTATTAAATGCGGCTATATGCTCTCCTAAAATGTTTGTACCACAGAAATAACTGTGGATACTAGTAATCTGTACAGATTGCAATATTGTCTGATCATGCTTTTGGGGAATCTAATGTAACATGTTTGATTTTAAATGAGTTTTTCCTAGTCGTTAAAGACTTTTTTTAATAGAACACAGTTTGTTCTTGCTGTGGTAGTTCACCAGCCTTCTCCCCTGACCACCACTATGGGAAAACTTTTAGTGCTTTTCACATCAGCCAAAGAAATAGTAGCAGTTATTTTTTTAGTCATGATCATGGACTGGTAAGCTTGGCTTATGAGGAAAGGCAAAGAGAACAGAGTATGGTCAGTTTTGAGAAAAGAAGCCTTAGGTGAGAGGCTTGCTGAACCTTATTACCATGTTCCAGCGTCCAAAAGGTGGCTACAAAGAATGTGGAGACTCTTTATTCAAGGAATCACATGGAAAAGATGAGACATCATGAGTATAAGTTGCTCCTGAGGAAATTCTAGTTGGACACACAAGGACAATTTTTCACAATGAGAACAATCAGCCCTCAGAATAATCTTGACAGGGAAATGATGGATTGGGCATCGTTGGATACTTTTAAGGTTCAACTGGACAGGTTTCTGAGGCATCTTTTCTAAACAGTGTTTTGCCAAGAAATATTAGACCACATGGTCCTTGAGGTTGCTTCCAACCTGGTATTCTGTGAAGTAGCATTTTTTCCAGGTGACATTATTGCTTCACTTTTGTAAGTCAGTGTTTGGAAGGGATTAGTTTTTGTTAGTGTTTCCAAATTCCATAGTATTAACTAGAAGTATCCAGCAGACCCAGTAGGTGTAGAATGCACTACAAATAGGAGAAAGCGCTGAGGAAAAAAAGGTTCAATCAAATTTTAAGTCCTTTTGCCTCTACTAGTATGTCACATTAAAACTTCAGTGTCTCAACTGGGCAAGAAAATGATTTGTATGTAAAGTCAAGAATTTACTGTAGATCCAATGTCCAATTGGAATCATAAGTCTTGCCAAAAATGTATTATTAGTCCAGTTACAGAAGTCCTAAGACTTACCATGCAAGTTATTCAAATACTGAAGTTCAATCACAGTATTAAAAATGTAATGCTTGAAACTTACATACAAACATTATACTTCCATTGGTTTCATTCAGGGAGAAAGGGTTATGATACATTTTCAACCTGAATCCTTTACCAAGGGAATTCAGTAGGGGCTTCTTCTTCCTTGTACTTGAGGGGCTTATACTAGGGGACACTTTTAAGCATTTTCTAACATGTCCTATACCTTGCTTCTTTTGTTTCTGTGTTACATCTGATTTTTTTCTTTTTGTAAGTGGTGTTTTATTTATGTTGGAAGTTGTCTTTTGTTACTCCTAAAGACATCCTCATCCAGCTTCAAATGTATCATCTCTTCAATGATCGGTAGTTATTCAGTGATCATTTCCTGATAGCCTTGATCTCTCATCTTGTGTTTATATTCTTCAAGGCATTAACTGTTATCCAGTACTTGAGTTCCATAATACCACATAATTTATTCTTTGCATAAAAAAATGTATCACTGGAATAATACTAGTTATCACTATCTGAGCTCTATCAGAATTATTATAAAAAGAGACATATCAGTACACCATTGTACAAAGTAATGCAAAACTCAAATTAGATGTGAGTCTACTAGACTTAAAAAAATTAAAACAAAGCTCTAGGCAAGCGTAAGACAAGTCCAGACATATCAGGCTTGATAAGCCCCAGTGTACAGACTCACGGTGTTAGAACAAACCCTGTGATCTGTTATTCAGCAATACCATATTTACTGAGCTAAAGGACTACAAAAGTGAGGCACAGACCAAAATGTGTTGATATTATTTTTAAAAACTAAGAATATATTCTGAAATGGAATTTGTTACAGTTCACTTGGTTTTGAACAATTCTTCGCCAAAATTACTAACACTAAGAATCAGCTGAGACAGCACCTGTGAAATGATCCCTGAGGGTTCTAGCAATAAATTATGGGGAGTAGGGAGGTGGTCTTGACAAGAAATAGCAACCTGCTAATGAGGTGCTCACAATTCTGCATTATGTGTTTTATCTGTATTATCAGAGTTTTGAAATATAGAGGTCTTAAATAGTACTTAAAAAATTAAATTATATTATAGAACATTTTATAACAGAATGGTTAACTCTGTGTGTAACAGCTCTCTTCTCCTGTTCTGTAACATTTTGTGAGCTCTTATTTTGTAAACTACTAATTAAAATCTTCCATTTTCATGTGCATGGCTCTCAACACAGTCATGTACACACAATCACGTGCACAGGACCTAATTTAAACCAAGAACATTGGACAAGTAAATGAAGAATAAGAAAATAGTGTCTAATATTAATCTGATATTTTGTATCCTGGATTTTGAATGAGTGTCTGGATAGCAGAGAGATATGTCAAGACTGATATTACAGGAGTTTACATCAGCTAAGGACCTGTCTTAACCTATTCCTTTATGTGTAAGAACTATTTGTAAAAAAATTTAGAGAGATTCTGTTTGAGAAAGAATTGGCCAGATGTTAGCTTTCCTCTATATGAAATCTCACTGCAAATATGGATTATTTTAGCAAACAGCTGAATAGTGGTTTTTCATCAGTTCTACAAAGACTTATGCACACACACACACACATTCCTCCTCCTCCTTTAATTCTTCCCACACTACTGGTGTGTGAAGAAATGCATATAGTTTCCAATTGGGTAGGTTAATAAAACAAAGAAAGGCATGTGTTTGCTCTAATATATTTTCATCAAGGCTTAGCCATTCTGGTTATTTTACTGTATTCATTGCAGCCTGATATTTCACAGATTAACCTTTCCTTTAATGCTGTCACACCCCACCAACTGTGATTTAGCAAGTAATAATTTATCACTTAATAAGAACGTCCATGTTAAGCACAGTGGGAGCTTTTACTGGCAGTAAAATCTGCTTTTCTCATAGGGAAAATAAAGGCTGAATCTAAGTGGACTCAGAAAGTTTAACATCTCTTGTAATGAGAATGACCTTAGAAAGAATGGAACTTTTTATTAGCAAATGTTTAGTATGTGTTGTGATTGTCCCAAAACATTCTTTGAGAATAAAGACCCTAATTTGACATACATAAATCAAAGTGTCGACAATTTCCAGGGTAACACTGCGTGTCTGAAACAGTTAAAAAGTACTTTTATTTAGCCCACAGTGCACTTATATTATTATAGCCAGTAATAAAGCTCTAAATATAGTCCTTACTGTCCTATGATTCCATGGTCTTTTTTTTTTCTAGAGGTAATTTTTTCTCTGTTCTATTAACTCTTTTACAAGTTAAGAAAGAAAGATGAAGAAAGATAAAGAAAGTTGAAAAAAAAAGCTGAAAAATTGAAAAACTTCCAGATCCAATCTTGTCTAAACAATCTGAATCTGTTTTGGAGTTCTACATGCAACATTTCTCCTCTTTGGAGAAGGATGCCTTGCACTAGAGTATATCCAGTTCAATATGTTCATACCATATCTTTCCAAGGGGATAAAGAATAAGCTGCTTCTGTTTCCTTCATTCTTTACAAAATGTTGTTGTATCAGTTCATTCTTCCTTACTGTCATGGGTTAGAGTACAAAATGTAATCAAAAGTGTGTTATTCTATCACCATCTGCTGGAACTGGAATGAGGGGAAGTGATGCAATCTTGTGTTGATAAGCCAGCTGATAAGAAATCAGCAGGACAATTTCCTTATCTCTCCCTTGACCCATCCGCCCTCCAGGGAGAGGTTTTCTGCTGATGGGCCATTGAGTCCACTGATAAGCTTACATCATCCCATTGGAAAATGCTCCATTCAGGGGGAGGAGCCAAGCCCCTCTACCTGGATAAAAACCAGAGAATTGGGGCACCAAGGTGCCTTTCTTCACTGGACTCTCAGAGGAAGACCAGGTCCATCTAGCACCACTGGACTGCTACCAACACCCTGACCAACAGGCTATCAGGTTGTATTCTGACTTTGTCACTAGCTTTCTTTCTTTTCTTCCTATTCCCTAATAAATTGTATTTCTGACTTGGAGTCTCTCACTGGTTTTGTTCTCAAACCAGTTACCCTTACATTTACCCCTGTGAATATAAATCATAGGTAATTATATGGAGTAGAGATGGGGTCAAAACCCAGTGGCAAATGTCCGATATCTTTAAACCAATCAGAAACTTTTAAGGCTATGATAAGTTCTGATTTTTAGTGAAAATATCGGGCTGATAAAAGTTAACATATGGATAAGGCCCCAACTTTGTGTTTTATAGCTCCTGTTCTAAAAGTATTTCTCCAAGAGAATGGCACTTTTAAGTATCTTTTTTTATTCACTTTTCCAAAGATATTAAATATAAACTAATGATGAATATGGTGAAGTTCCTAACTATCAGAATCAGAAAATTTACAAGATCTGGACTTGGAACTCTTGGACTATGTAGTCTACTGCTATATTAAACTTAATTTTTCTCTAATAACTATTTCCATACCACTTTAAATTACATTAATAATTGAATGATTTCTCCAATAATTTAAGACAGCAGAAGGAAAAAATATGTCTCTTTTTATTTCAGATTATGGATCTGTAGTAGGGACTCTGATTCTGATATGATAGGAACAGAACTTTAGATGAATAAATGGAATAAATACCCTTTAAAACCAAATATACACTCAAGTATGCTAATACTATATTTTTTCTTTTTGATTCACATTCAATATTCTTTAAAATAGAACTAACATTTCCTGACCACCTGGAGAGCTATGATTTATTTTCACTTTATACTATGGGAAATTTTTCTTCAGAGTAAATAAACTTGCTTCATTCTAGACAGTATATCCAAGGAGAATACAGAGGAGGAAAAGGAAATTAAAAGAGCAACATGATATGCTGTACTTGTAGTTTGGGAAAAGCTTCATTGTCAGTGTTCTAAAATTAACAATCACAACATCACCTTTGGGAAGGGTGATTTAGAGAAAATAATCTGTGGAAAGTTCTCAGGAGACTTGTGTAAATTCCTTAGTGTCTAATTTCTCAAGTTCTCTCCATAGAAACACGCTTCGAAGTACATCAGGAGAAGCAATTTTCAGTAGTATTAGTGATAGGGCAGCTGACTCATACTACTTTGAACTCAAAGTGATTTGTCTTAGGAAGACAATCAGTTTAACCCATTAGTGAAACCACTGTACCAAAAAGATCCATGCTGATCCAACATAGGATCTCACAAATAACTGCGTTCTCACACATGTGCACAAAGTCAATATTCTTTTTCTCTCCTCTCATTTTTTCAGACTCCAAGAACATTTATTTATTATTTATTTAACATCATACATGTTGATTGGGCTGTCTGCTGCTTCATCAGCAGCATCCACAATCTTCAGACTAGATGGATGACCACTCAGCAGATAATCTACTTTCATGTGTTACCTTCATTTTTCAGTGTTCCTTAGGGAATTCCTACATCTGAGCATATGATAAAAGCCCAAAATCTGTAGCCAGTAAACCTGGATGGGGCAGTTTCTACCAAGCTAAGCTCATTGTGTGACCTGTCCAGCACCCACAAGTTTTGTGTTCATTGTAAGGCTCATTCATAGTAAAGCTCACTATGAAAGTTGTTTAAAATGCATGCTGCAAAGCTTGTAATATTGGAACATTTGAAGAAAAAAGTTTTGCAGTTGAAGTGATTTGCCTATAAAAGTTAATTCTGAAGCAATGAAGAGCTTGGTCATTATTAGATAATTATAAAAACTTTCTCTCTGAATATTCGATCATCTTAACAGTAACATGCCCATAGCTATTAATCTCACTTTTAATGAAACAAATATAGCAAAATTTTCAGTAACATGACAGATGAAACAAGAATGCTGTAACAGATTCTACTGCCAATAGGTTTTTTATATGAACAATTTCAAAATTATAGTCATCAACTGTAGCATTGTGGAAAAATAGAAGGAAAAAACAATCCAAAATCATTCCTACCTGAGAATTATATTTTGCAATTCTGCCTTAAAGTTTTTGATTGGTTGGTTAGTTTTTACAAAATATGCCTTAAATACTGATTAGTTAATGAGGAAATTCATGTTATATTAGTGTTTTCTGAGACTGGTTCCTTACCAAGGTTCTGGCAAGCCCTGAAGAGGCCTTGTCTTAATTGCCATAAACAGAATTAATCCTTGAGGTAAGAAAATAAATTGCAAATTTCAGTACTTATGTAGAAATCATTGAAAAAGCACAGAACTTTGTGGTGCCTTAAATTTAGCTAGTTACCTGATGCCACCCAGCTGCTCTTTCACTCCTTCTTAGCAGGATGGAGAGAGGAAATAAGATGGAGAAACTTAGGGGTCTAAAAAACCACAGGGAAACTACTAGCTAAAAGTCTCGACTTGGGGAAAATTTAATTTATTGCCAATTTCAAATATAATAGGATAGTCAGAAAAAAAAATCTCTGCTCCACAGTCCTATCACTTTCTTTTTCACAGACTTAACTTCACTCCTTTTTCCCAATTCCTGTACTTCTTTCTCCTTTCCCCAGGTGATTTAGGGATAATGAGTAATGGGTTGTTGTGGTCATACATTGTGCAGCCTGATGACAGTACTTCACATTCATGAGGCAAGATTATTTTTTTTATGTGTGTATTGAATTAATACAGAGAGGCAGATGTGTAAGATAAGAAAAAAAGAACACAGAAATTAGAGCAGCTAAGTCTGAAAGAAATAAAAAGATCTGAACATTCTGAACTTTATGAACATCACATTGTAACTGTAAAATGATATATCGTTTTTCAAACTAATGTTGATAGGGCTAGGAGTTTGGTTCTTTCTTGTATATCTTGAGGAAAAAGTCAGTTAAATAAAATTATGGGTTTTTTAAATATTTTGTCTGTGAATAACTCTACTTAAAAGGGCAAAAATAATGCATAGGCTTCAAATAAATTGAAATTTACTCTCCAAAAGGTTAGCTGTTAGACAGTAAAGTATGATAAAGAATTTTTTATTTATCACTCTAGAAAAATTTCCCCCTGCCAAAAATTTCAAGCTTTAAGAAATCGTGTTGTAATGATATGTATATTTAAAATGAATCAGTGCTCTTACTCATTTTTTCTTTAAAATTAAAAAGGTTATGCAGAAGTTTGTAGTGCTAATACTTCTCATTAAGGTCATGCCTCAGTAGTGCTAAGGGTTATGTATTTCACAGGAAATGTCTCTAATAATCCTGAAGCTGGTTAAATTATCTGGTTTTCCTTGCTCTTCCTTTTTTCCTTTCTAAGCTGGCATATTAAATGAATTATAAGGTTCATCTTTGATCAATTTTTCACTTCTTTAATTTAGACAGTAAAACTTTCTATCACATCTGAAGTTAAGATTTATGATTGAGATAATAGAAGTATGATTCCACTGGAAGTTAAAAAGGAAAAAGTTGCCTTGCAAATGTCAAGGCACCTTGTGATCCAAGATGATTAAAACTAAACTGTTTGCTATATGAATCCCAAGGTGCTGCTATATCTCAGCGTCCATGACATTTAGCCAGTGACTTTTCATAGCTTCTTAATAATGTATAGCAATCCCAGTGTAAATTTGCAGTGACAGATCTGGTCTGTTACAGTAGAGCAGTTAACTAGATTTATTTTGGACAGAAAATGCAGATTTGAAAAAAAACCCATAATGACTAATATCAAAAGAGATTCCACATTTACAAGACGTTTAACCAAGGCTGTTGCTCAGGAGATATGCTTTTCACATTCATCTATTATTCTGCCTCATATCCTAATTATCTAACCTAGAGATATTAGCAAAGCATTACAAAAGTCATCAGTGTTAACACTCACAAAGGAAAACTGATGTCCCCAAAAAATCTCATAGGGTGGACTGGTGCACAAAATTCATTGATTTTACTGGGTTGACTGAGTCACATAGGCAAGTAAAGATTACAGAAGAAACATCCTCTTCTAAATACAATTGCTGTTAATCATTGCTCCAGATAAAACTAATAAGCTTCTGTGCTGTAGGAACCATGTTTTTTTTCTGAACCTCATATCTCACTGATACACAAATTATTCATAAGCTGTAAAAGGTCACAAGGCAGATGAAGAAGGAAAGAGAGAGAAAAGGAAAAGGGTACAGGTAAAAAAAAATGGACTCAAAAGATGAGATACAAAACAAATTCAAAGAGTAGTGAGTTACAATAGGATATAAATCAATGCTGTAGAGAAAAATGTGACTTACATTTGGATTCTTGTAGATTTTCTCTGAGGCTGAAAGTTTACTAACAAAAGTAAAAAATTACTGTGGCTGTAGCCAGAATTGTCATTGATCAAAATCCTTCATTTAATTCTCTCTTTTCTGTCTTTTGTTCAGCTACAGCATTGGCATATGCTCAAATTAAGATAATTATTCTTTATAATGATTGATATAATGGCACAACACAAAAGAGATTATATTTGCACCACATTATGTCAGCAAGACATATAAGAATATGAGATAAAAAATCTGTAGAGAATGACAGAAAACAGAAAGATCTTTGTCTACATTCCTAAAACCAGTCATAAAAAAATTGTACATGCACTATTCTTATAGTAAATGAGCACTATTTTTTTCTGCCTTAATTTGATCCTTCTGTAAGTTTAAAAGCTCAGACTTCACAGTGCATTAGCTTAATTTATCAGATAAGCTCTAGGAGTTATTTGCTGATAAACCTCAATATGCATTTACTTATAAGACATAAATTGTTTTTTATTAGATGGTAATCAATATACAAGATTTGCGGTGATCATACCTTCATATAAAAGCTATCTAAAAGTCTCTTTTTCATTTGCAGAGTGTTCATATCCCAAATACCACATATGTTCTGAAGTATTTAAGTTATGTTTACTTCTATTTATAGCACAAGAACTGTATGGTATACCTACTCAGACTTTCTAATATCAGTTATATTTAAATTCTACTGTTTCTGTCCCTTCTAATGTACTAGAAGAAATGACAGAAGGGAAGTAAAAATGTGAAGAGGCAGAACAAAAATGCAGCTTTTTATTAAAAAGGAGTAGATATGAAGGAAGGTGGGAGTGAACAAAAAGTTAAGAAATTATTGAAGTGCTTGTCACATCTTAAGAAGTGTTAACTTCATTAAAGCTTTTAATAAAGCTTAAAGTTTATTGCAATTTTGGGAAATTTGTGAAAGCTGCTGATACTAAGCAATTGTTTTAGCTTCTAGTTGTTTCATAATTTCTCAGAATAATTTAGTTAATAGCATGGATGTCTTTGCAGTCATGAAGCATTTTTTACATCCCATCATACTTTTTGAACAGAAGCAAACTGAATGCTGTGGTATTCCAGTTTTACCAAAACAATATAACACGTCAGTATGTCAAATGTTTCCAATATTCTGAAGTATTCTTTAAGTTGAATGATTGTCTGAAATGGGAAAAAGAGCGCCTTGTACATATTGATATATGTAGGATTTGATATACTAGATATTTAAGTGCTTTCATGGGTTTAAGTCTTCCATCTAATTTTCAATTTGAGGGCAAAGTCCTATTGATAAAACTTTTCTATTTCTGGTAGTACCACAATCACTCTATATGGTATTATAAATGTAATAAATATTTTGAAATCTTGCAGTAGAAAATAGGTTATTTTGCCATTTATATGTACACACACACACACAGATATATATATTTTTTTCTACTTCAGTGTATATAGAGTTAGGCCCATGGTTACATGGTTTATATCTCTGAAGTCACAAGGCTTTGTAGAGCCTTGAGTCTCTGAAGTCTCAAGATTTTTTGAGTAGGAAATAACACAGAGTTCATCCAGGCTGTAACCTGCAATATCTAGCAGATTCCATACTATTGATTCTCTCTATGGGAGTTATAGCAACCTTCTCCCTAATCATTCTTACTCCAAATAGTTAAGACCACAGGAGCTCAGTAAACTGCTCTAGTCTTTACTGGTGTCTACTCCTCAGTGAGTATACACACCACATATCAAAATGTGCCCAATCGAAGCAGCCAACAGGAGAGTTCTTAAAAGGACCTTTATTCAATGTCTCTTTTACAAACTAAAAAATCAAGCCCAGACACCTTAGATACATATAGATGTAGTTGTTCTGTCCAGATATTTTGTACATTTCTTCCAGTTTATTCTGTAAATGCTTTTTTATTGTTAAGATAAAATACATATAATTGCACCAAAGCATAAAGTTAAATTTAAATTGAACTTAAACTGACATAGTATTCCTGTGCATCTACTTGCCTTTTTCCCCTACAAGAATATTCTTTCCATCCTTTTTGTATCTGGGAAAATTTGCTCCCTTCAATTTGGTTTTTTTTTTGACTTTTATTTTTTTTTCTCTCTGCTTTGTAGACAGTGTGTAGACAAAAGTGTACTTTTGTTTTTGTAGAAGAGAACTACTTAAGATTTCAGTGAGCAGACTCATCCTCTGCATTCCTTATTCCACTGAGCATAGGAGAAGCCTAGGGTGGTTAATGTTGGGTATGTGAAGTTGTGTTCTAGCTACTTGGCTTTGATTTTTACAAACAGGATCAAAGGACCAAACCATATCTTCTCAGTGAATTATTTTTCGTTTTTCAGCAGAAAAATAGGTAGGCTTATGGCTCACTCATTAAGGTGCATATCCTATGTTTTTTGTCTTACATATTATGACTAGATATTTGAAAAATAGTAGTGTGTGCTTCAGATTGTACATTTTCCAACTAGTGTACCATAGTAGTGTACCATCTATAGTTGATGTAGACTGTGACAAATCTATCCAGTTGTTATTGTCTTGGTAGATTCCAAATTCTCATTACCCAAAGTGTATTCCACACAAAATGAAATAAGTATAATCTAATAGTCAAAGCAAAAATAAACCAAAATATAATTCCTGACACATAGTGTAATGATTCCTTAGGAGATGTCACACATATGTGTTTCATGGTCCATCCTCTTTTGCTTCACAGTCAGGAAAGCTAAGGTAGGCACTGCAGGTACCCCACTCTAGTTATATGTGTTGTATTCACTCAGTGTAGCACCTCGAGGACTAAGTGACATGACTACTTGGATTTACTGAAAGGTTATTTGGTAATGTACTCACCTCCCTCTTAAGTGGTGTTGTGGGTTTAGAACTAGCTAAACTCATCAGTGCACTTACTCATTTTTTTGTTGTGTGGTATGATTTTAGGAGAAAGGAAAACAGGCTTAAATTTAAGGACTATAAAGAAAGTTTTATTAACAGAACTAAAAGAATAGATAAAAAAGAAAAATCAGAATGAAACTTTCAGAATACTTCCCTCCCCTGCCCACTTAGTTTCTTTCCCACCTGACAACATAAAACAAAACCTGGGATTTTTAAATCAGTAATCGCTTATACAAAAGTCTTTTCTCAATTCTCATAGGGCAAGGAGTTTTCTTTTTCAACACCTTGGAGATATGTCCATAAGAACAGTCTTCTCGTGGCTTTGCATCTTCACAAAACATCAGCTGCTCGCTTTAGAAAAACTCTGCTGCTATGAAATTCCTCCCATTTTCACAATTGAGTCAATGGGTCATTATCAACTTATGGGGTGTCATTTTTTAAGGATGAGCTGTTCAAAGGAAAAGACTCTCTTCAACAATTTCCACCATCATTTTCAATTCCAAAAAGAGAAGTCTTTTCTTTTCTCCCTGAGACACAGAGTCCTCTTCACTCTCATCTCTGTTTCTCTGCTCAAAACTCTTCAGAGCATCACTGCTTCTTCAAAGATCTGCTGCCTCTGGTCAGGTCCACACTGAACACTTCATCATCCCCCATACTTGTTTTCTCTCATGAATTAAAGGAAATGCTGTAGTTATTATAGTCTATCTCCATGGTATTACCAAAGGAACTTTCAGTCCCAATACTAGGATGTCTCCTCATTCCCCTTCTTCTCATTCTAGTACTTAAACTCTTTCTTAACTGGCCCTGTTGTTTTCATATTGTCACTCTGATTTTCTCTCACTCAAGGGAAGAATCGTGCCCTGTTGTTTTCATGTTGTCACTCTGATTTTCTCTCACTCAAGGGAAGAATCGTGCTCTACAGGTCTCATCTATGCACTGAAAGGATTAACATTTCACCCAGGCCGGGCAGTGGCTGAAGCAGTCACGGTCTCTCTCTCTCTCTCTCTCGGCACCTGCTGGTGGGGCCACGTTGGAAAGGAGGGAGAGAAGAGGAGAGGGCCAGTCACAGCCCAGAGCCCAGGGAAATCCCAGCTTGGCACGGTCAGGGGCAGGGGTGACCGGACGCAGGGCCTGGATCTCACTCCAGCTGGAGGGGCCCCCCTGGCCTCCCATCCCGCCCGGGAGCCACTGGGGCCCAGCCGGCCCAGCCCAGCCAGGCCTGGCCCAGCCAGGCCGTGTGGGCCGTGCTGGAGGAAGGCCAGCANTTAACATTTCACCCAGGCCGGGCAGTGGCTGAAGCAGTCACGGTCTCTCTCTCTCTCTCTCTCGGCACCTGCTGGTGGGGCCACGTTGGAAAGGAGGGAGAGAAGAGGAGAGGGCCAGTCACAGCCCAGAGCCCAGGGAAATCCCAGCTTGGCACGGCCAGGGGCAGGGGTGACCGGACGCAGGGCCTGGATCTCACTCCAGCTGGAGGGGCCCCCCTGGCCTCCCATCCCGCCCGGGAGCCACTGGGGCCCGGCCTGCCCAGCCCAGCCAGGCCGCGTGGGCCGTGCTGGAGGAAGGCCAGGCCTCTCCCCCCAACAGCTTTGATACTTTCAGAAGCCGGAAGCTGAAAAAGGGGGCAGTTTAGAGCTTCCCGGGCTTGAAAAGTGGATATTCATGGGGGTAGATCCAGCTTCTCAATAGTTTACAAAGCTGTCAGTTCTCAGAACTGGCCAGCTATTGGCCCTTTCTGAAGCCCCCAAGAGCCTCTCTCAGGAAAAGTGCTTCCTTTCCTTCCTCCTTAATATTAACTAATAACAAACTAGCACAGTGGGGCATAAACCTTTGTGTTTTTCACTAGACTCAAGACAATATACAAGATGTGCATCACACAATTACAAAAAAGTGTTTTCGAAAACATTGTCTCATGTGAAATATATTAATGTACAATTCAAAAGAGTAAATGTTATTAATACCATTATGGAACCCTGTTTTATAGAATGTATTTATGTATATCCATAAAGCTGTGCATATATAAGCAAAATGTTTCAATAATGAGATTAGTAAGATTTTTTTACTTCATTAAAGGTCTTGTAAATCTTGTAAGCTATATGTTGAAATCATATGGATCTACAGTGATATCAATTATCGCATAGAATTTACAGCCACAAAAATACTGGAGAGTTTTAAAAGTAAACTAATATTTTATACCTAGAATAATTAAAGCTTGGGCCTCAAAGATTAGTTTTTATGCTGTAGTTTACATTTGATAGTACACATTTTTCAGCAAGCAGTTTTTCAAATATACGCTGCAGTTACTTAGCTAAATTATTTTAGTAGACGGTCTCCCAAGAATACATAAAAAAGGTTTGTGTTCACCTTGATAGACGTAGTATACTCTAATTGTGACTTTTATGCTTGATTATGATCCAGATGTGACATTTTTGGATGGGTTTTGCTATCATAAATCCCTTAAAAGTTCAGCATGTATCACAATATGAAACTTGGAAGTGTTCCAGTAAAATACTCCTTGAAAAAAAAGTAATATATGATGTCTTTTTAATGCACATGCTTTAGACACATTGTTTCCACACAGTCTATTTAATAGTATGTTTATGCACAGTATAACACTTTGGAATGTTTTTTTTAGGTGTCTTGCTGGATTTTCTGGACAATTTTGTGAAATAGAAGTTAATGAGTGTAATTCATCACCTTGTCTACATGGCTCGACCTGTGCTGATCATATCAATGGATACACTTGTAAATGTCAACAAGGTAACTGCCATATGACAGAGCAATCCTAACAATGATAGTTTTGAATTATCAGTGTTACTAGTGGGAAAAATGGTAAATCATATCAAGCTCTTTTGTTGTATATGAAATAAAAGGTATGGAAATCCTATCTCTTTGGCAACCTTTTGAATAAAATCTGAAGAGAATTAACTACTCCAACAAGCATATGGGAAAGGCTTCAAAATAAAACCAGCTCACTGAGGGAGACTGAAGTATTATCTAGGGCCAAGTTTATAGTTTATGACCTTTACTAATGTAACTTACTGACCAAGTAGTCAATTAGTCAGGTTAACAGCAAAATAATTTCACTACTCATAGAATGAGATTGCCTGAAAAAAAAATCTGAAGACTTTAACTAACATTGTTAGTATTATCCTTACTGTTGGTGTAGTAAGACATACCCATGCTTATTCTGCTGTCTGGGATTAAAATAAATATTTTTCAACATTATAAAAAGGATGAAAAAAGGCACTTTCTTAAAAAGTGGGAAGCATTTTCTAATTCTATCAGAGATGAACTAAAACAGGTCTAGAGACTTATGAAAATACAAGAGATTTAATATCCATACAAAAGCAAAGGTCATAATCAGTCTGCATTGACATGCAATCACAAATTTAATCTGTTCAGACTACTTATGATCTCCTGTCATTTCTACTAATAAAAAGTCTTTTTTCAACATAAGTAGGATTTCTAATCCATATACATAAGTAGCATTCTGCTTCGTAAGTTACTCTTAAGAAATATATGAGTACCTGTTTCCTGCAACTTTAATTTTTCAGTTTAAATCTGTTTACTATTTTACTGAACTGTACTGCTGAATAACTTCTGTGATAGTACTGACACAGGGTTTCTTACTGGTTATTTTAGAGATTATTTAGATATATTCTGGATGATAAATATTCTGTTAACCCATGCTATCTCCATATATCTGATCTACTTACTGTGTGCCAAAATATGTTCACATTGCTGGTTTCAACTTAGAAGCAAAAGCATGTTAGACAGCTCACCAACTATATATGGTCAAGTGACCATATATACTTTTTTAGAGTCTTTTTACTCTTTCTTGTTCTACATTTAAAAGTAAGCAAATAGTGAATTGAATACTAGTATATATTGCTTTTTTTCCATTCTCAATTCTTCCAAATGCATTTTGTAAAACTATATGTAAGAGATGCTATTCAAGAAGTATGGAAGATACTGAAGCAGATACATGCATGCATATAATGAGAGTCAATTTGGCAGTTTGTTAGTTTAATTGATAATAAGGAATGATTTTCTAACACATAAAACTTAATTCTAAGTATTCATGGCCTACTAAAGGCTGATTATGTGTAGGACTACATTCATTACAGCTTACTATTTTTTTTTAGGAATTTTTTATAATGTCAAAGAGATACTTGATAATTCAGAAAATACACTATAGTTCTTGATGTATGAAGCAATAAGTGATTTTTTTTTACTTTGTCATGCAGAATTCATGATAATAAAGATAATTCTTATCTAAAAAAATCTAAGCCATGACCTTGCTTCAGTACTACATATCCACCTGGTACTGCATATGGCCACATACCCCTCCACCAATATTAATGACTTAAAAGATGTATTTCTTAGTCATTAAAGTGCTTCACACAGAATACATGCCAAGCCAATTTCCCCCCCTTATTTTTAAAGCTTATTAAAATAATAGATCAAAGATATTTTTATATAGGCATTTAAATATTGTTCACTAGCCAAGGAATGTGATTCCTGTATCTATGCAACATCAAAATTCTTGGTATAAGTCAAAGAAACTTCTCTGGGGCCTTGGAACTCTCTCCTACAGCTAACATGCTTGAAACGCCTTCCAACCCAAGCAAGATCTGCTTTTCTTTCATATTCTTTTTAATAATACCATAAGTTAGTAGAGGTGAAAGATCTGTAAATTAGTTTTCCACCAGGTAAAAATAGAAAAAGAACACATGTATGAAATATACACATAATTTTTACATCTCTTGTTTTGTTGTTTTTTTGTTTTTTTAAAAATTAATGCAGTATTTTTGAATCTTATTTGAGTCTTTAAAACAGCTGAAGAGATGAGAAGGTTACAGCTCCGAAATGGGGTGAATTTGGAGTGGCAGGGGAACTTTTGAGAGGAACAACTTTTTTCAAAGTTGCACAACGGAAGAAAGGGATTAGAAGAAAAAAAAATATCATCCAGAGAGAATGTAGAAATATCTAGGAAAAAAATCTGGTTTTTTTAGAAGGCTTTGACTGTTCACATATAATAGACCCTATATTTCTCTTCTAAACTTCTCCCATAGAAATATGGAGCTCGTATTGGGAATTTCTTGGTCTATAAAGGCAACAATGGGAAAGAACTGGGCAGATACTCTGATATACCCCTCAATAGATTCCCTGCTGTTAATTTAATGAAATAGAAGAGTACCAAGACTAAAATAAGAGCAAGGCAGATGATTGCAGCTTTCCAAAAACCTCCAGAGAACAAAGTGAAGCATGTGATGACAGCATGTGATACCAGGAAAAGGAATGAATTTAGCTCTGACAAATGCATTCTGTAATGGAACATGAATTTTGTCAGCTATTGTTCCAATAGCAGGCCCTTAGAATAATAGATGCATGTTCAGCTTCTGTGGCTGCAGCTTCAGGCTGTTCAGGTGCAGATGCAGCATGGAGAGATGTAAACTGTATTCTAACAGCACCTCAGACAGCTCAAAAGCAACAACAGCAGCTGTTGGAACTAATAGCAGGCTCATGGATGTGAAGCCTTTAACTAGGCAGGCAGCTCTTCCACCAGGGCAAACAAAGCAAGACTGGAATGTAACAGGTGAATCCATTTGATGCATACTCTGAGGCAAAGTCTGAACAGTGGCAACTAGATTTGTAGCAGCTAAGGACTGTTCAGGGGCTTGTGGGGCTCTTGGGTTTTCTTTGTTCGTTTTTTTAGAAATAGCAAAATGAAGAAAAACCAATCCTGTAATGGGTGATGGGACTATCATGGCAGAAAGTCTGGTGTACTTCAATAACTAGCTGTATTTGAAAGAATTTTGTGTTTGTGTTTACCAGGTAAATGGACTGATTCCATTTCAGCTAAGCCTAAAAGGAGCAAGTTCGAGGCAGGCTTAAACTACATGATCTAAAACACAGCTTCGGGATGAGTATAAAGCCTCTAATTTATGGTGTACTTCCTTTTAAAGAAGATTTTCATAAGAAATGTATATCAATAAAATTTCCAGCAATCTGACTAATGAACTGTGAGGAGACAGAATTTCATGGTGTCCAAACACAAAGCTGTATTTGCTCAGAAATTGTCCTCCTCATTCATCTGGTACAATAATCTCACAGTTTTCCCTTTTTAAATTTTTTTCCTTTATCTTTTTCTACTCTGAGAAACCACAACCCAAAAAATTTCATATTCATCCCATAATATATATCTCTATATATGTGAGAATAGATAACAGTTACCCATACCTTTTTTCCATTGACAGTCAGTAAATGGATATAGATTTTAATGAGTCTCACTTTGGGGTTTGCTCTGCTTTTTTTTCCAACAGGATGGGAAGGCCTCCACTGTGAGCTGGATGTTGATGAGTGCATATCCAACCCCTGCATACATGGTATCTGTGTTCAGAAGGAGCCTGGCTTTGGTTATTCCTGTTTTTGCAAGCCAGGATTTGTGGTGAGATGCTGAAATTGTTTCTTATTTTTCATTTACTTGGCTATTCAACATTGCCCACAAAATACTGTTTATAAGCCTTTTTCTTTTTAAGCTTGCTGACATTTGTTGATATACTTCTCGAATGAAATGGAATCACAGAAATGACATATGATTTCAAGGAATTCACCAGGAATTTCTCCCTGTTCCAGTAACACTTTGTCAACAATTTTGCAGCATCTGTATTTTGTAAGGGCTTGGTAGGTAAAAAGGGACCTTAACAATGCATATAATCTGACTAAATTTACTGACAAACTATCCTGAGAAAGAAAAAACTACCTAATAAAAATTAATACAATTTTTAAAAGGTGGTTTTTACAGAGTAGAATGGGTAATTGATTTTTCCCATAGACCGTGATAACTGCTGTCTTTTTGTTTTCTAAAGCAGATTGGCTTTCAAAACAATGTCAAGTGATGATGAAGGATATATCACTTGAGGACCATAGTCTTTTTATATGGAAAACAGTCAGATCCTTATGGTAAAATAATCTAATTTTTACATTAAATATTCATGTTCATCTTACGTGAACAAATGTAATGGAGAAGATCATTTACACAATTTTTTACCATTTATGTCTCACCAAAAAAGAAGTCTTCTGAGTGCCAAATAAAACCTGCAGAGAAAAAGATTAAAATATGTTTAGAGAAATTATTTTTTTCAATTAGTGCAAAATTTATTGGTACAAGTCAGTGTTGTGTGATGCTGTAGAGACCAGAAGTACAAATAAACCCCCAAAATGCATTAAAAGGGGATAGATTCAATGTTATTCAAATTACTCTTCTGAATGTTACTGTGGCCCAGGGAGTTTTTTTACTTAGTTATTGCCAAAGGTTGGAATGGTATATTTGGCGAGTTACTAGATGCTAGCTCTGCTTGTTTTCTTCCTGTTATCATCCCAAAAGTATTAATTTTTAGTTTACTGATGATGGAGCTAGATAGATATTTGACCCATGGGGGTAGTTTGTCCATTAGTACATAGCTTGAGTATTAATTGTACAGTATGTTGCAGAAAAACAAGCCCTTGCAGAAGGAAAAGTAACAAGCCTTTGAAGCTGTTGAAATTTAAGATGTATCATCTTCGCTTTTTATTCCATTATTCACTTTTCCATCTTCAGTCCCTCCAATTCCACTATGATTTGGGAAGGAATATAGAAGTAAGAAAACATGGTGGAAGAACCACCACGGAAACATTTTTAACATACTTGTCTTCATTGTCAAAGATAAGAAGTTATGGTCTAAACACCTCAAGTATATTTGTTAGGCCCCAATGGATTCTGGTTCCTAACCATGGGTAGGTGTGGAGTGGAAACAATGAAACTCATTGAGAAATAAGTATTCAAGGAACTCCAGCTACAATGTGTATATAAATCTGCAATCTTTGTACTGCTACCCAAAGCATGGATCATAAAGTATGGATTATGAAATCTCTCATAAATTTTAAGAAGAAAAGCATAGCCAGTGGTACATGAAATAAATGTTTACTTTTTAAGTGGAACTGTCTATAGATATATACCTAATTTTAAATACAAATCTGCACAAGCTAAATGATTCCATCTCCCTGCATGGAAACTGTTAAGGCATTTACAGGCACTTTCACTGCTATCAAATTTATCTATGACTATTTAATGTACCCTTCATGCACACTGGAGGTTATCCACATCTGCTTTGTTTCTATGAGTCATAAAACCATAATCAAATGTTCTTTGCCATTAAATGTAGTAGTCATAAAAATGTACTAATCTGTCACAGGAAAGTTAGAAAGAAACATAAATTTTATAGGATTAAGAACAATTACGAGCTTGCTCAAACTGATCATTTGTTCTATGTGCAGAATTAGAAAAAAAGCAAGGAGGAAATGCATCGAAACTGACATTAATTGGCCTGTTGTTCTTTGTGCTTTGGAATCCTGATCAGTGAGTGATTTTATAAGATGCCGTGAATTTACCAGATAGCTCATCTGCTTACCAAAACAAATTAAGAAGTTGATTGAAACAAGCATGAATATATCTAAATCACTCAAAACCCATCAATTTAACCTCTTCTGTTTTAAACCCCAAATAATTTAAACTACTTATAAAAAAACTAATTTAAGTTTTCATGTCTATATTTCCTCTCTCTCTCTTGTCCCTCCTATTTTTTCTTAATATCATAAATTAATATAATAGAGTTAACAGAGATCTCAGAAAATGTAAGTTGTCGCAAGTTTTGTGTGAATAGCTAGCCAGGTAGACATGAAAGACTATTTAAGCATTTATCTGAAGGGAAGTGTGTAATGAACACATGCTTATTGAGCTTTAGAGAAGGCTTGGATTTTTTTACATGTTTCTCAGTTGCAGGAGAAGATTCAGTCAGAAATTATATCATGATGATATGTTGTCAGTGATGTATGCCTTCAGGGATGACAGTGTATGTATTTTAAATAGTTGTCCAAGTATGTATTATCCTTCTAGTATAGCTCCTAACTGTCTCTCTTCACATAGCCTATTAGTTCATTGAAACAGAAGTGAAAATAAAAGGAACCCAGGCTTGACTTCAGCTTATATTTATTTCACACATCAAGAATGGATTTAATTCACATAATTATTCCTTGCTTTTTTTACAGACCACTGAATATGAACATTTTCTTTATTACTAGGGAGGATTTTTCAGATTTCCCATGGATTGTTACTCTTGATAAAAAATAGGTAATGAATGCCTGGTCCAATTTGAGATTACCACTATATTTTTCCTTTTCTAAGCATTATCTGTGAATGTAAGGTATTAACAGGAAGCTATGTGCAGATTTAGTAACAACAAACAAACAATGGGCTGCAATGTACAAAAGAAAGGAACTTGCAAGTCAGAGCAAGCCATGGGTTTTTTGACAGCTAAGTCCACTCTAAAAAGTCTTTTGTAAACCTTCAGACTAAGTGAAGATTATTTTAACCAGTTTTTATTTATTGGTAATGATATTGTTACCAATTAAAAGCTGGCAATTACAAGTCTGGAGGAAAATTATTTTTATTGTTAATCAGATTCAAAATGTCACTTAGTCAAGATTTAAAATATACAACTATTAAATTAGTTAAGGAATATTTTCAACATATTTCCTTTTGAAAGTATAAACAGCTTAATATAAGCAAACAATATTTTAGAATCAAGAGAAAGCAATAATTGTAACTAACATCACTACGAAATGTAAATTGCCTTCAAAAATGGCTTTCTTGTGAAAACTCTCTTTCAGGGACGAAGCTGTGAGCTTAATTACAATGATTGTCTTATACACTCCTGCTCCACTGGGTTTCTCTGTGTTGATGGAATAAACAATATCACCTGTTTACCTACTATGCCCCAAAACAAGAAAATACTCACTGAAGTGGCTGAAGTGTTTCCTGCTGAAATTTTAGATAATGACCTTCCATCAGCACAGGCTGTGTCTATGGAACTTTGGTCTAAACATGTTTCTTCTGATTTTCATAGAGGAGAGCTGTCCCAAGGTGAGTAGAAAGAGCTTCTGAACAATACATATATCAAACTTCTTTCCTTGTTAATGCTTCTAAAATGGTAAGAATATTTAAAATATATTAATTTTAATTCTTCAATTTTTCTTAAATTTCATGCATTCTATTCTATATTTTTTTGTATTTCCTCAAAAATCCTTTCATAATTGCATTTATATGTAACTGTAAAATTACTCTTTTCTCTCAAAAGAATTTTTCCCAGCAATTTTCACATCCAGTAAGGAAAATTTCACTTTCTTTTAGCTGGGAAAATTTCATATGCCTCATATTGTGTTCAGTAATCTCTGATTCTAATGCCAATCTTCCCTTCTTCCTTGGCTAGTCAGCAGGAGAGAAAGATAATTTGCCTTACTCTATGGGGACTTTGATTTTTTTTTCCTAGTTCACATGTTTTCTGAGTGCTTATTTTTCTGTGCATCTAGATGTTTCTTGACTAAAATTATATTTGACAAACCTCGCAAAACTCTCTGCCATTCTAATTATTTGTAATGATGTTTTTTGGAAGCCAAAAATTGCCTATTCTGTTATTTTGAAAACATTTGCAGAAAAGGAAAAATAACAGAAGTGCAACATTTTATTTGGAAGATCGTACCTTCATTGTGGCCTCTTCATTTTATTAAAAATAGTATTATACAGGTAGAGTGTATCAGGCATTCTCTTTACAGATGGTTTCAGAATTTTTTGCTTATATACCTCTTCAAAGCTATTACTTGTATGAAAAATAAGCTGAGTCCTGTTTTGTTGTTTTGGTGGGGGGGAGGTTGTTTTTTGTTTTGGTGGGTTCTTTATTTTAATTTTTGTTTGTTTGTTTGTTTTAATTTGGGTAAATGAGATTTAGAGAACCTTGGGGTTTGGTATACAGAATTTTGTTGGGATTGATTGATTGACTGAACTGCTTGTTCTGTCTTTTCCTCCACAAAAATTACATACTCATCTTCCATTTTTTGATTAGTATTTTCTGATTATGTTCCTTCAAACACCATCTCTTTATAATCATAATTTTCATCACTTATGTTCTTTAAAGAGACAAATATAAACTTGACAAAATGATTAGCTACTGTTAAACAGCTGGCAACAGAGGAAGTTCAACCAATACTGAAGACAAAACTGCATGATCCAGGCATGGAGATCTGTTCATTAAGTTTGAGTACTTTCTGAAACATTCAGTTGAGTAGTGTATCTCAGGAAGTACTTTTCACCAACAGAGTTAATAATCTAGTTCATATTTCAGAGTTCAAAACGCATCTATTCATAAAGGTAGGTGAGACTCTTAAAATATTTTTAAAACAATCTGATCAAGTGTTCTTCTGTATATCTTCTTTCTACAAAAACTTCAGGAATAGAGTTACTGAGGGATATGCTGAAAAGTTGTCACTGCTTGAATCCCTTTATGATGAAATATCTTACTTGGCTTTACTGGCACAAGTCACGTCTGTGCAAACAGAAATTTGTAAAATCTTAATGACAAACCATTTATTTTTACATACCTGTTATCCTGCTTCGAGTTCTGACTTATACAAGTATATTAGCAATACTGTACTGAAACAAATGACTGCTGTGCATGGTAAGGAACTCATGAGTAAGCCCTGTTACCAAGACTTCACATTACATCTGTGGTGGAGTAGGTTCTGGCCTTTATCAATTGGCGTTCGGTTGAGTTTCTCATTTCTATTCCGAGAAATCTTTGAGGTGGTGGAGTGTTTTTATACAAAGATAAAAGTATCTGTCAAAGTTTCCAGGTGATTGCAAGAGATTTATTGTCATCCAGCAGCAGCTGATATGGCACCTGCTGCCATACCTGACACAGATGGCTATTCGTGTTCTGCCACATGGGCTACTAGATCAGTACAGAAGCAGGATGGAGGCTGCTACAATGCTGACAGGAGATTAGCAAGTGAACAGTTTCACTTCACTACAATAATCTTTTCAGGATATCTGGTGTTCCTTTCATCATACTTACATGTAAACTCAGGAGGTATTTGTATGGTTGTACTATATAAGTGTGATCAACATTTTTAATGAACAATCAGCACAGAGAAAAATGTATATCTCTTAAGTTTTTATTATATGTGGTATAATTAACTTGCCACTTCTCTTTCCAAAATGAGACAAATGATGGCTGCATTTTTTGCACTACTATTTTTAGAACATTACAACATTTCAGAAATAAATTCAGGGAATTAAAGGACATAGGAAAATCTAATAATTCTGGAATTAGGTATTAGGGAATATTGATTGGTTTGGTCTACATTTTTATACTATACTTTTATAAAACAGAAAAAATACCCATAAAGCCAAGGAGAGGTTTTTTGCTTTTTTGTTTTTCAGTCTATGCTGGAGGGCTTGTGTTGGGAAAAAATATTTTATATCATTGATTTAAATCACTTAGGAGGAAAAAAAATATTCTAGACCAGTAAAGATATGTATAAATGCACCAAAAGACATATAAAATATTTTTGTAAGGTATAGAATACAGTTGTTTTCCTGTGAATGCTTGTCTACATAGATTTCATTCTCTGTATGCATACATAAATACACAGATCAAATTTATACTGCCAGAACTGCCTGCTGATACTGTGCCTGTGCTCAGGAGGTCAAGTTATCTGAGCATACCACTGTGGATTTCCAATCAATTGAGATATGACCTAAAAGGAATTTTGTTTGGAGTTTTGTTGTAGTTGTTGTTGTTGTTGTTGTTGTTGTTTTTGGGGGATTGTGTTAGTTTAATTGGGTTTTATGTTGGAAAAATTAGAGAAGGAAAAACAATGCATCCCAAAAGTAATAGCTGCATTTATGTTGATGCATAAGCAAATCTATGTCTTTTTTATTGGAAGAAGACTATTAAAAAGCTAAGTGAGAAATGTTCTTGGATGAGTAAGATCTTTAATACACTGCTGTATCCATAGTAGAAGAAAGGTGTCAAGCTGTTAAATCTGATGTACCCTTCTATACCTTCAGATTTAATGTATTCATTATGTATAATATTAATGTATTCCTTAATAACCTGAATTACTAAAACCTGATATAAAATACTGATGACACACCCAGATAACTTACAGTCTCTGAAAAAATGGGTACTACATAATTTTCATATATTTTAGAATAGCTATTCTCATCTGACAATCAGTAGATACATTACAGCAAGTTCTAAGATAGCTTGGAGTAGCAGGGACCTCTAGAAAAAGACTATGAGAAGAGATGTATCTGGCAGAAAAATCAGATTTTTGGTCTGGTCTCCAGGAGTGCTTTTCCACTGCCATGGCATTGCTTCTGGCTTCCACTGCCACGGCATTGCTTCTGGCAAATGTTTTTAAATGTATTTATTCTTTAAAAAAAAAAAAAATCTCATTATAGAAATGCTTTCATGGGACCAGAGGGGATGATGTAGGATCTTAATCATATGTCTATTAGGACTCTGTGAAGTTCTATATGACTTTTTCAGCTTCCCATGCTCTGTCAGCAATTGTCCAATAAGCAACAGTTGACACAAATTTAATGCAGGGAATTTTCCTTCCTTCCATCCTTCCTCCTGTTTTCCTGCCTTCTTCTCTTCCCTTTCTCTCTTTGTTCTCTTTCCTTCCTCTTCCTTCTTCCTCTCTTTCCCTCTTTTTCTTTCTTTTTTTCCTGCTAGGACAGCCAAGTGTTGAAATAGGTTGCTGAGAGAGGCTGCAGTTACCATCCTTGGCGATATTTAGGATTGAATTGGACAATGTCTTGAGAAACCTCTTGTAACTGACCCTACTGTGAGCAGGTGAGGTTAAATTAGATAAACTTCAGAGGTCCCTTCAAACCTCAGTTATTCTGGGATTCTCTGGTGCCCTGTAATGGTTAGGACAGAATTGCTTTTCAGACATTGTTTATAAAAATTCTTAGAATTTACTTCTATGCAAGTACCTAGTTAGTCACCGAGAGTGGGATTCATCTCACCTGTAGCTATCCATTAATTAATCTGCGTAAACTACATCACCGTAATAAATGAAGAAAAATTGCACCATCTGCTTTAGATGTCTGTTCTGGGATAGGATGCAAGCTTTTCTCCTTCCCTTAATATATACTATTCTGCTTCTTTGTACTTTATATTTTGGCAAAGGAATTTAATTTTGCTTTGACTTTTCTGTTTGTGTAATGTATATGGATCACAGAGCTTACAAAGACATTTGAAAGAAAAAAACCTGTTAGAAATATATATGAATGTTAACAACATATTTGCTACCACATAATTATTAAACTTATAATAATTATGGAGAAAAGCATACATTAAACAAATTCTTTACTGAAGTGATTTTTTGTCCCTCCATTGGGTCGCCTACTTTCACTCCCTATGTTCAACATTTCATAATTTCCTTTAAGATTGTCTAACACATGAAATATGTTCTGAACATGTTACTAATAGTTAAATTGGTACATTGCTACAAAGCTCTTCATGTTTACTATTATATTGTTTAAAATCTTGCTCTGTAAAAATTCCAGTTTTGATTACGACAGTTAAATGCTCTTAGCAGAAAGCGAAATTCAGGGTTTTGGGTTTTACACACTGTTTTTCTTTATAATCCAATGCTCTTTCAGCATTCTCCTTAATCAAGTTCTATTCAATTACAGCAGCATACACTTGGTTTCTAAAAAATGTTGAAACTACATGATGCCTTTGCCTCCTAATCCTGCTTTATCATATTGAATTGTTAATGTTATATTCACTGGATTTGTCATCACTCTCATTATTCCTTTAAGCTTTGTCTTTTATCAGTGCGGCCAGACATATCACTATTCATTCCATTGTAATTTCCCTGTTCTCAGTGTCTGTAATCATATGCTGTTTTTAAACACGTTATTATATCTGCTACATCAAGAAAGTAATTACTTTTGACACAGTGAAGTTACTAGCTATGTAGGTTAGTGTGGAATTTCATGCAAAGTGAGTGCTTTGAACACTGATCCATTATTTGCACTGTGTTTGTAACTACTAGAAGCTTGAACTCGGTAACTTTCCAGAGCTCTTTCACAAGCAGTCATTTCCCCTAGAGTTCTGATAAACAAGACCTAGAAGAGCAATTGCTGGACTACTTCTGGTTTTACTTAAGTGCAGCCTACTGCCGTGCAGGCAAAAGTATTTTGATAGTCTGTAACTTTTAAGTATATTTTTTTACTCTGATTGCTTTTTGTCAGACTTTAAAGCAAGCCAGATTTATAGGAAAATCTGTAGAGATTCTATGTAACTGGCTGTCACAACAAGAAGAATATTTAAAAGAAATTAAACCTTTCATTACACCTTACACCTAATTTGATATTTTCTAGGTTTCTGTATCAAAATAAATTTAAACTCTCTTTTGAACTGACAAATATCTTCTGCTTTCTAATCATCAAAAGTATTCTAGTAATATTTAAATGTCTTCTAGGCTTTGCATTGTCTGGCTGCACAGAGATTCATTGTGCTAGATATTCCCAGCTACTTTAAAGCAGAAAAAAATTATGATATTGAGAAAAAATCTCTTGGCTTACCTGCCAATGATAGCAGATGTTGAATTTCAGGTATGAGGTAATTTGAGAACAGTATTTATGCCAGTCAGTGTCTCCTGTTATTCAGAGTTTCAAAGCCAAGGAGATCTATGACTATCATTTACTCCTGGAACAGAGAATTTCTCAATAGCATCTTCTGTCTTTGAAAAACAGTATTCTAAGAAACTTCCTACAGGCATAGCTAACTTCCATATGATTGGAAAAAAACAAAGAAACAAAAACAAACACAAACCAACAAAAAATTATGTTGACTAGTACAAGTATTTCTTGGTTAGGGAAATTATTGTTTTTACAGTACCTAAAGATTTTCCTTGATTTTTAAAATACTATCAGCATTCTATGGTAAGATTCATTTATTTTGTAGATTTTTTAAATCAACCGATATATATATATATCATAAGGGCTAACATTCATCAGCATAGCAAGTGCACTGTTTTGAAAATCTTAAAATGTCATTTGTGTAGTAGGTTCTGAGGAACCTAAAACAATTAAGATTACTTTTGTTTGAAGAAAAGCAAATAAAAGATAAGAGGTGTTCCATGTAGCTCACCCGTTGCATTTACATTTCAGAGCACTTAGTGAATAATTGAATTAATTATTCTTTGCTCTTAAACCTTATTTTGAATATATTCAAATATATTTTCCTGCATGATTCCCTTGAGCAAGTAACTGCTCACCAGCAGTGATAAGTTCTGATAATATCTGGGACCTGAACCAAAGAGAGGAGTATGACAGGTGGGTTGCACTATTCAATTGTAGTGGAAGGACTCTAGTCCTGCAATTTAAAGACGTTGTTCAAAATCTTAGCAAACTTGACCTGTACTGTACTTTTAAATAATGTGAATTTCTGCTCAGAAGAAAAAAAAAAAGAATATTTAATAGAAAATAATTCTTTTCCTTTGGTTGGGATCTCTGCTTACATGGATATTACCATAAAATACAGGAACTGTTGGCCAACCATTATCATAAGTCTTGGTTTTGTTCTCAGATCAGTCATATCTACAGATGTAAAGAGGCTAGTATGCTTTGGAAAATATAAGGAAAAAACAAATCTTCCAAAATGCTGTGATATGTGTTTGCAGTAAAGGGAGTTGTAGGACGGGGAGAGTAAAAAGGAAAAATGTGACATAGATGGACGTAGATGGATGGGCAACATTGTAGGGTAAGGACAAGACAAAACAAATGTGTACACTGTGAGGTAACAGGGGATAGGATATTCAGGATGACATGTTTAGGAACAAGACTAGAAATAGTACATATTATTGGCCTGAAGAAAAATAAGGTGCCTGTACTCTTCCTGGGTACCCCTCAGCTTCTCTCAATGTATCAATCTTAAAACTTTCCATATTTACCCTGGTGGAAGCAAGAGGTAATACCTTCTTAAGAGAAAAGCAGTAGCCCTACTACAGTGTGTCATGTTGCCTCACAATTTTACCCTCTCATTACCACAAATTTTAACAGGCTTGTAGAATTGTGAGCAACAGTGGCTTCTGCACCTCAGACCTTTGATCAGAGGGTTTGTGTTATTTCAGGTAGCCAGTAAATCTTTGTGTGCAGTTATGAAAAACATAAAATGACTTCATAAGCCAATCCTATTTTTTTTCTTTTGATGTCACATGGGTCAACTTGTCATAAAGATTAAACTGATTACTCAATACTCTTGAGATAATTGTGCCTGAATAACAGTAAGCTGCCCTGTGAATTGACTTGGCCTCCCAGCAATTTTTCATACATAGCTTTTCTTTTTTTCTTCTTCTCAGAAAGAAAGGCCAACACATTTTTCACTATTAGCAAGTACACAATGTGGAGCTGGAGCAATTTCTCTCGAGTCTTTGTTGTCTTAGCTCTGCTTCAGAAATTAGAGGTGCCTTAAATACCTTTAAATGACTGTTCCTGACACTGTCCATTTATGTATAACTAAGCAGTTGCTAAGTGCCTATTTGCAGGAGAAAAGGCTATGCCTATTCTGCATGTCTAAATACATCAAGAATATACCAAATGAATAATGTTCTGTTGTTCTCATTAGCTAGAAAAGGCTGCCCTGCATCTAAAGTTTTCATCTTGCAGCTTTTCAGTCACTATTTTCTGTTTTGTGGGATAACGAAAAAAAAGATTTAGCCTATCTTGGCCTGATTTATTGTAAAAGTTCTTTTTTTTCTCCCAGGCTGGACAGATGCAAGGCTGTTAATCCTTACTTACATCATGATTTGCACTGTAGAAAACTGTCATATATTCAAATACCAAGGTATCACAAGTACTACATCATATGGCAGTTCAGTCATGTATATCACAAGCAGGTTTCACACTATTAACTCTAAAATAATAATTTAAGAGTGACTGTTTAGAACTATTTGTTGTTCATAAGTTATATAGTATCACAATAATTAAGTCAAGAAATTTAGAGAAGATAAAACATACTGAAGAAAGCCACTTTAGAAATATGAGTTCCTATCCAGTCTTTCATTATATAAGTAGGAATGAAAGAATCAGAATATTTTCCCTTACACAAAACAGAAATTCTGTTCCAGTGTTGTGCTTCTATCATGGGTAGTGCCGTGTCTTTAAAGAGCCAATTTCTTACCAGTCACACAACATGATTTTCCAACTGAATGCTGGACATTTGGTCCAAAAGGATACTGTGAGGGACAGTGCGAAAAGCTTTGCTGAAGTCCAAAAGGATTACACCTAATGGCTTCCCTAGATAACTAGGTGAGTTACCCTCTTGTAGAAGGAAATCAAGTTTGAAAAGAATGACTCCCTGTTCATAAGGCCTGTGACTGATCACTGTGTTGTCCTCCAGGTGTTTTTTAGTACTTCCCAGATTTGTATTTTCCATTCTTTTAGTGGGCATTGAAGTGAGACTGAGAGGCCTGTAGTTTCCAGGGTCCTCCTTGAAAACCAGGACATTTTCTAGCTTCCAATTAACTGAGACTTCTCTGGATTCCAAAGACCACTTGAAAATCATCAGTTTTAATAGACTATTTTATATATATTTATCTTTGTAAATATTAGTATAAATAATAGATTTTTCATTGGTGAGAGGAATTTAATTGCTTTTATACTTTAACATATAAGCAGCACTCTGGGGGAAGTGGAATTTTAAACATAAGACAGAATTATAAGTGATATGGAAGAAAATACAGAATTTTTTTTATACACCTCAATATAAAAGATGAGCTATCTTAAACATTCTTTTAAGAATTAACCTCAGCATGATCATTAGTATCGGCATTTGATTTCAGGGATAAGAACTATCCAGTATACAATTTTTTTTCACTGTTCAGGAGAGAAGGAGAGTCTCTGATACGGCACAATCTGCTATGTTTCTTATTCTGAAGGACATGTTTCAAACTTCATATTATGTAATGCTCTAGTATTTCCTCTGAAAGTTAACCTTGGCACCAGGTGTTTCAGTTACTCTGGTGTTTGTGGCTTCTCTGGCTTCCACAAACCCTTTTCATATAAGTAGAGTGTGGTTCAAACCTTTAGAAATATCATGACTTCCAAATATTAAAGACTGTCAGCCTCCGAAAATCTAGAACTCTTCTAAGATGCATTGCATCTGATTAGGCCACCTATCTCTCCATGAGTCCTCATAATAATTGGAAGAGGGAAAATCAGTACCTGTTTAGTCACTCAACTGCAGCTTTCAGCTGTGACTATATCACATCTGGTAAACAAGCTTCACATGCTGACTAGATTTAAGTGAATGCGGTTACAACATGTTCTTTTAGGCCAAAAAATATTTATTTTTTTATTGAATTTATTTTAGTACTTTGAAATTCAAAATCTTGAATTTTAAAATTAAAGGGTAGAAATTAAGAATTTTATTATGAGGATTAGAAATAAGCTTCATTTACTATGCTTATTTTTTAATTGGTCTATATCAAAAAGCAGTAGGGCGAAAGCAGTGGAGGGACTTAATTTCTTTCTATATCATGCATTGAAGCAGATAGGTCTATTATTCTATTTATTCCTTAATTCTTCTATCTACGGTACTTAGATAAAGGTGAATTTTTTTTCTTCTAGTAATAGTTTGCCTTTTGTACTCCAATTTTTCCCTAACCTCAAATGTAGAAATGAAATAGAGTATCTATCAGTGATGCTCTGGTACTAAGTTATAATCCTGACCACCCTTAAAATTGTGAACTATTAAATCTTACAGCTTTTATTTAAGACTACTGGACAGCCATCTTGTTGAAAGACAGGTTCCTGTTCAAGACTGAAAAATAGAGTCAAGTTCTATAATACTGGCTCATACAAAATTCTTTAGTTATGGGAGATTTTTTTCACTGTAACATCACTGGATTATTTTTCTACATTGAATAGACATTCTCAGGATCAAGTAAAGAACAGTTAAACTGTTTTTTTATTTTCCTTTCACTTACAGATAGTAGCTTCAGGAATTGTGTAAGACAATATGTGAGGACAAAGACTTGGAAAAATTTCAGAATTTAACTTTTTATCAGTAGTGCAGGCTACTATCCTCAGCAGTTCACATAAATAAAAATATAAGAGCTGCTTGTTCAGAAATTCAGCCTTCAAACTTCAATTTAAGATTTAGATTACTCATATTAACGGCATTTTATATATATTAGGTTTGCCAACTCCTGGTTATAGAATAAAACTGCCTGAATCCTCCAACCACAGCATTCCATGAAAGTTATACTTACATTGAGTATGAAGCACTTCAGAATGAATTCATTGTTATTTTACTTGAGCTGCTTCTACAAGCAAAGTATATATTAGATAATCACTTAGACCATTTGTTTCAGTTATTCCATGAACTCATATGGCTGATCAGGAATTGGCACTACTGGCACAGAAACTGGGCATTGAGTTTTGGTTTAGAATGAAACACAATGTCCTTTATATCTGCTTTGTCACCTTTGGGTTTATGTTTGTCTGCCTACTCTAGCCTTTATCCCAAATTACTGCTGGTGTCACAGGAGAGGTCTTTGAAACCGTGGGAAAGAAATGCCTGTAGATATCCTTCTAGTTTAACATCATACCCTTCCTTGTTTCCTGTTCTCTTCAAAGGCATACTAACATGTCTGACACAGCAGCACAGTGAAGCATTTGAACAAACACATTTCTTTGGCATCTTGGGATTCCCGATGGAAATTCCCAAGTTTTCATAAAACGAAATGCTGTTGCTTTCCATCTTTTGAGATGCAATTTGTACTTTGGGACATCTTAACACATTTATGAATTTTGAAGTCTCAGAAAACATTGCAAACTCCAGCATCTCAACTTCTGAAAAGAGTTTGTTTTATCTTTTCAGTTTTTATAATTATGGTTACACTATCTTCTATATTTCTTCTGGATTTTGGAGATCTTTCTTTTTTTGGTTCTAAATCATTGAGTTGCTAATTTGTACTGTGTAACTGTGTAAAATGAGTGTTGGAAACACACAGCAGATGAACGTAAACAGGGCCATGCCTTTAGTTCAGTAACAGCTTTTGTCCTTTGCAGGTTTTCTTAAGATAGCTAGAACTTTCTAACTTCATATTTTCTTTATCATAATGAAATATTTCAGACATCTAAAAAATACATTTCATCTAATATACATTTCTAAATTTTTTCACTAGCTACTAGCTTGAACCTACTTCATCAGCACTAATATGAGAATCAGTAAAGGCTTGAAAATGAAAGGAAAAATATGTACATATTATGATCTTCTCTTTCTGTAAAAACTAAATAATGTTGTAGTTAAGTCTCCTACATTTTGGCATTATATTTCTTTGTAACCAGTTGACTTCACCAAAATATTTACTTAGATTTGAACATAAATGGTACAACTGTGAGCATAAGTGAGACTTCCATTGAACAGATGAATAAAACATTTCTCAAAGGAACAAGTAAAAAAAATAAGTACTTATTTTAATTGCTCTGATTATTTACAATATATTTTTAAACTTGCCAGTTCTCATCTAGGAAATAAGGAATATTCTAAGAGTGACTTTTTTTTCCTGGGAGTCTCCTATATAGTAAGCATAAAAAGTATTTTAGTGCATCCACCAAAGGCTTATGTTGCACTCATTAATCTGGGATATTTTTAATTTTATATTTAGGTTTCTTATTTTGGTTGTCCGTGCCTGTTTTGTTGTGGAACATATCCATGACACCAGTTATAAGCAAAGTTCACTTGACCTCCAATGTTAACAATAGGATACTGCTTCAATGCCATTTAGCAGAATTCTCATCTGAAAGACAGGACATTGTTTATCACTCGTCAATGTTATGATATTTACAAATATCTGTTTCTGTAGGCATACATTTCTTAAGAAAGAAAGTTCTGTGTAGAGACCTACAAGCATCTGCTAATGGGTGTAATGTTTTCTGTCATTAACTTGATTTTACTCTATGCAAGTTGCAGAATTTAAGTCTCAGCTAGCTGTTTATGTTTTGTTACACCAATTCTAAAATCTTTGTAAGCTCCATGAGATTTTCTTCCTAAAAATACAGATACTTTCCTTATGTGTATTATATATCAGTCATATACATTTTTTCAAGGCCTTAGTGTGGTTAACTAAAAATTGCCTTTATCAAACGTATTTTTTTTAAATTAGGAAAAAGAAGCAAATAAAGTCCCAGCGAGTTATTATTAGATAAGGTTATTTCAAGTGATTTTTACTGAAGCACCTTCTTAGCTACTTAAAAATCATTACTGTTATGACTATAGCAACTGTTGAAATTATCATGCCCCATTTGCAAGGTAAGCAAATGTGGGTCATACTAATGATACAGATGTTCTGAAACTTAATTTCTAAAAGCTGTTTAAATAACCATTTCACTGAACTCCAGCACTATAAACATTGTTCTGTATGTTTTAGAGCTATTAAAGCTTAATCCACTACATTTGTAATGGATGGTTAATCATTGCTCTTTACTAATTTCAAATGAAGGCATTTCAATACCAACATTTGCTGCAGTAAAATAACTTTAGTTATCCTAATAAAACATTACCTTAATGAGATTGCAAAGTATCCACCCATAATCAACAAGTTCATTATAAAACTTTTGAATACATTTTTTTCAAATCTTTGCTTTTAGATAATACCTTAATTTAAAAGCCACTTTGGGTTTGTAGTACTACAGGCTACTATTATATGGAGCTTTCACTTACCAATCAGTTAAAATGCCTTTATTCAGCAAGCATGACTCAAACTTGATTAGGTTATTTATTACTGGTAACTATTTCATTCAGATTTGTGTTAGGAAAAAACACAGTAAGAGTGACAAGAAAAGCAATAGTAATTCCTTAAGTACTGAAGTGTTTGCCTAATGCATAGGGTAATAAGTACTGAAGTGTTTGCCTAATGCATAGGGTAATTCCTGGGAATGTATTTGCTGGGCATCGTACAGCATTGGCCTGCAAAATGTAAGCAACTGCTTAGGCAGGCGCATTTCATCTGTGGAGATGAGGCAAAGAAATGACTCATCCTTCTAAGCAATGGGAGGTAAGGTCAACGTGTTTTTGTTTCTCAGGTGATGACAGATGATGAGGTGAGATTTGATTTCATAACTGAAAGTCTCAGCAGGCTCAGAAGTAAAACAGTGCAGTGTTTCAAGGGCAAAAAATACTCTAATGTACTCTATTATTTGTCAGTTTTTGATTCCTTTAAATTCAGATGCATAACCATAAGGTTAACACTTAAAAATAAATAAATATTAACTTAACTTTGAAATAGCATTTTCCTTTTGGGAACACGTGGTAAATTTACAATCATTATAATATGTGCATTTAATAAATGTTATTTTTAAGGTCAGATTTTAAAAGAAATTATGCTTCTGTTCTGTCTGTAAAGGACATTGATTTCTGCTGGTGTGACAAACTGCATAGAGTTCTACTCATCAACACAGAAAGTTGATGTGTGGGTACAGCCATTCCCACTGCCTTAGTTTTGCAGTAGTGCCTTTAAAGGGCTTAAAACTAGCAGATTTTTAAATGTTTAATCATAACTCAACTTTTTTTTTCACCTTCAGATCCTAGTCAGAATTTTTGAGACTGTGAAATAAAACCTTTGAAATTAGTTGGAGAAAACCAAGGAGGAACACTGAGTATCTTTCAGAATAAACTGCCTTTGAATACTGTGGGACTTTCCCTATTCCTTTTGCTTTTAGTGTCTTGACATTTTTCATTTTTGAAATTAGATAACAGGCTTTACTTAGATAATTCATGGTTCTAAATGTAAAATTGAAACCAAGTGAACAAACTCCCTGTGCTGTAGTAATCAAATAGAAACTTTCCTGCCATTTTTTAGAAAGTTACAATATTATTTAAATTAATTAATTGTGTTCACTTTTCTTTTATTCATGATCAAAATTATTTTTAAGTGGAAGCACCATGTCAATTAAACTCCAAATATACTACCTGAGTCTACAACTGAATAAAACATCGGATCATACAGATCCCTGCATGTCACACCTACCATATATTCAAAAATTTATGTGTCTTACATGAGAGATAGGACTGATCAGTAATTATTTTTCTTGCATGTTAACATTTGGTCTCCTAATATTTTCATTACAAAGACGAAAAAAAAAAGTAAATGCCCATCAAGAAAATACTTATTTGAATCTTAAACTCAATTCTTTGCTGGACTTTAGATTTCATGTTAAAATAGTTAAAAAATATATTGTAATCCTGGAGTTGTTTGTGAAATTTGCATGAGATTTTATCATTATTCTTTAAGATAAATTTCTCTAGATTAATTGTTATCAAACACATATACATCTATTGCCTAGATAGTCCAATAGTTTTCTGTGCTTTTTGCTGAATAGGGGTGTATCAGTCAGTTAGCAAAACCTATTGACAATGTCATTATATCATGGTATTAAACTAGAAGTTCTACTTTTTCCACTTAAATCTGTACAAGATCATTGTTATATTGATGATACAGGGTTTTTTGGTCTTTACTTCTTGTATGAGAATGGTCTAGTACTTCTGTAATTTCTTGGTTCCTTCATTTGACTCTTTTCCCTTTCATATCCCCAGCTTTATATCAACCCTCTGAGTACACCAACCACAATGCTAGAAGTTACTCTTTTCTGGCCATTATGAAACAGAAGAGAAATTGCCCCTGAAAATGTGATTGTACGTTGTTTATGAAACTGATTATAAAAAGACTACATAGCCAAATTATAATTCATTCTCAACTCTTTTAACTTTTGAGTTTGTTTAAGGAGAGGAAGAATGTCCTGATGAGAAGAGTTGAGGAATCCATTCAGTGCCAGTATGTCAGTGAGCAGGTGCAGTGGCAGCTGCAGGTTGAGCTCTGTGAGCCCAGAGCAAGAGGCCAGGAATCACTGACCCTTCACACAACCAAGGGCCTGGGGCCCTATGGCCTGGCCAGGGGACTGGACACTCAATGACAGCAGGAGCCCAGGGTTCCAGACTTCCCCATGCTTAGACTGTGTGGGGATAAAAGCCCAAGGGGTCCTTTGTTCAGGGTTCCTCCTCAGAAGCACCTTGAGCTGCATTTTTTCTTTTATTTTGTTACTGGACCAAGATTAATTTATTTTAGTGTTTGGTTCATCTGAAACTCTGCTGTGGGAAATCTGGGTCTGAGCCAGCTCAGAAGCTTGGAGTGCCTGTGTGATGTGGGGGTGAAGCTGTGAAGGAGCCTCAGTCCCAGCTCAGGTGTTTGAGTGTGACTGACAGAGTGGCTCGTGGAGGGACAGGCATTTTCCTTAACAAGAAGCATCAGTAACTTTTGTTTTTCCTTGGCAATATATCAATCCTCATCACTGAATTTATTTCTTATCCTTTGTGCTTCAACACTCAAATGTAACAGAAAAAAAGAGCAAAGAGTAGCAATGCATAGATTTTCTTAATAGCTGGCAATGATCTAAGCACAAATGCATAGTTTAAAAATACTGTCTCAGAATTTTATTAGAGAGTTCCAGTTAACAAAAACTTGCCTTTTTTCCTGAATTCTTACTGAGCCTGAAAATGTTTGCAAACAATATCTGAGCTGAAAAGTGCAAAGCTAGCCAGGGGTTCTGCAATGGTAGTACCAATTCCTTGAAAGTCAAAGTTATCATCAGAATAACTTTTCAATTTGCATAATTTCTGTTCTCTAATATACAGAAAAAATATGGTTAAGAAACCTTAAGTATAATATATTTATTGAATAATATAAGGAAGGCAGTTAACTCTGAATTTAAAGTAAAACACATCTTTCAAGAATTTGCAAAGCAAGGGATTTAATGAGAGAGGTTTTTTTTATTGCCAGGATCCATAACTTATTTGTTACATTCCTTACAACTTTCTTCTGCTCAATATGATCAAAGCCCAGTCTCCAAATTAGTTAAAGTCTGCCTGATGTTTTATTGTTTATAAGGCATACCAACTGTGATGCCTCATGGTGTTGGCTTAATCTCCTTTCACTTTACTTAGCAGACACCAAGTATCACAGACAGTCAAGGTATAAATTTGCACTTAAAAAGAATACAAGCATTTAGAATCTCCTATGCGATGCAGCATGCTGGAATATGCCAGGGAAGGAAGGAGATAGATCCCCATCAGCTTTTCTGGCCAAGCTTTTTATCTCATTCACATTTGCATTTAAAGTATGTTTATGATTTGTGGAAGCAGCTCTGGAAGCCGGGATAGAAACCAGTAGTCTGTTCTGGCAGTTCCAATCACAGAACTAGAAAATTGGGTGCCCTCCTCTCTGAATATTTAGTGCTCTTTTTTTTACAGATCTAAAGCAGCCATGATAGAGATTATCTGTCATTGTGAGGTACTTAGAAATGGACTCACTCCAAAAAGTGCTAGGGAAAACTATTATGCCTAAGTATTGTTTAAATGAAGAAAATTAAAGATACTAAATTTTGAAACTGTTAGGCTAAAAAAAAATATAAGGCAGATCTAAAAAGCTTTGAAGAACAACTAGGACAATGTGTCTTATCTATTAACATATTTTTCCTTTGTATTTCAAGAGCAGGATGTCTGTGAGCAAGGTTGATGAATGAAGATTTTAAAAGAAGAGAAGCCAGGGACATTACAGAAAAAATTTACATATTTTTGCACTTTATTCTGTCTTCCCTTATGAGAAAGTAAGGAAATATTTAAGTTGGATTCCTTCTTTGAATGTGAGTTTTCAAAAAATCCTTTTTGGAAAATAAACTAAGTGAGTGATAGCTGAATAAACAGAGAAAATGACCATTAGAAATTTTTGATGTCTTCAATGACAAGTCAATTTCAGACAAGACCTTAACTATGATGACAGAACAGATTTTAGGATGGTTCTAGGAAGCTACCAGCTATAAGACTGATGTCCTGCTGTATCAGGTAAGGTAATAGAAATAATATTTAAGAATATAATTGATGAACACAGACCGAAATATTCCCTAGTTAGGAACAATCAACATGTCTCATTTGGGTTTTCTTTAAGATAAATTCTACCTTGAAACTTCTTGGCAGATTTGGAAGAGTTAGCTGTTGTGTGAATAATGGATTGATGGAATTTCTCTAAATTTCCAGAAGTCTGCTACTGAGTCCCATAAAACAGATTTTTAAGGAAAGAGAACAGAGGGTAGGAAACAGTAAAATAGTAAATGTGTATTGTAGCTGAAGATCAGTAGTGAAACTCTACAAGCCAGTAAGTTCTTTAATGCCTTGAAAATTGAATAATCCATAAAAGTGGAATAAAAAACAGTTTTCTGTTTCACTGAGAAAATCAAGTTGATCAGCTGAAGAACTGATTAACTAGATTAGTAGAAGAAAGAGTCTTAAGACACTGTGGGATTGTGCTTTGAAATGGTATAATGAAGTTGAACATATGTTTGAAATGGTGCACAGGCACAGAAGGCACAGGCACAGATCCTGACATGTTTTACAGTGATAGACTAAAGAGCAGTTTTTGGGGTTCATGATTGATATTTGTATAAAGTGTCAATTCAGTATAGAATAATCATTAAAAAATCCCAAATCGAGAGTTAGAAACTATTAAGAAACTAAATGGAATATTCTATAGTATCAAAGATACCATATAGATGTTTGTATCTTGAATGCTTGAAGTTTCTGTCTTCCCATCT
Source organism: Anthoscopus minutus (assembly GCA_013399455.1). Taxonomy (NCBI): domain Eukaryota; kingdom Metazoa; phylum Chordata; class Aves; order Passeriformes; family Paridae; genus Anthoscopus; species Anthoscopus minutus. The sequence goes on along the minus strand of VWYI01046440.1, from coordinate 8,817 downwards.
CTGTTTAAAGAGATGTAATAGAATACTGACTGATTAGAGAAGGTCAAAGTTATTAGTGTAAAAACCATCAAAGCTGTATATCAGAGCAGAAGAATAGTAAGAGACTGGCAGAGAGATTTTTATGTTTGGTCTGTTCTTGCCTTTCTATAGTCATTCATTTAAAGAACTTCTGGAGAATGAAAACTCCTGAAATCAAACAATAAGGCAATTATCACACTTCTTGTGATAAAATTTGGAGTTTCATCCTCATAATGACAAAACTCTTAGTTGGTTGTCATAAATCAATGTTAAACAAATAAGAACAAACCATTTCAGGGTTAGCCAAGTGCAATTCAGTAGTTGATTTCTTTTACGTTGGAATGCCAACATAGTGTGTCCCTTTTACAGCGGCATTAATAGTTTTATAGTTTTGCTTTTACTTTAAAGAAGACTTATTTGAAAGTCTTTTACTCACTTCCTTTAACATCCTTGCAACACTGCTGTGAACAATTGATTATATTATCCTCTCCCATACCTCTATGCTTTTCCATGAGTAGTTCAACGGAGGCATAAAATCAGTTGAAGTTTATTCCCAGAGATAACTTCTGAAATTAGGATTTTCACATGGAACGGCATATGGCCTTATTGTTCCATAAGTTGATTTCTTCTCTCTCACAGTCCCTGGAGTAGAAGTTTCCAGGCAAGAGGTATTTTTTGCAAGAATTTAGAACAAATGTTCCAGGAGTCTTGCTCTTAACCAACACAATTATTAAGAAACTGAATAGTGTGTCATGAAACTTGGGACTTATCTCCCCTTTCAAAAAATTTTATCTTGTTAGAGAAACAGAGCTTAAAATTTTGGTTTCCTTGTGACAGCAAGAATGCATTACTTGTCCCAAGTCTTGACAGCTGTTGAGATACAGTTAATGTCAAAAAAATCTTATATTCTCTTTCCCTGCAGAAAATCCTGCAGGGTAGGTTCATCTAGTAGAAAGGGAATACAGAGAATTAACTAATGCAGGGTTAATGAAATATTTGTACCACATGGAAATTTTGAATATGTTTGGTCAGTTAAAATCACCAATTTAATATGCCAATTAAGCTTTTTTAAAAAAAAAATAACCAACAAGATCCTCAGTGTCAGGTTTGAAAGTTACAGTAGCTATACTGGTTTCAGTATTTATTCTGAAATTGTCCTGGACAGCTGAGGTGAGTAAACCTTGTTCTATAAATCATTATGAGCATTTTGAATTCCCTCAGGGTGGTTACAGAACTGAAGATGAAAAGGGTTTATTCAGTCAAACACAAACCTGTTCTTCAAGACTTGAGAATTTCTACAAAAGTCACTTTGGAAAATGAAAAACAAATGTAGCTCTTAAAAACAACCAATAAGCTATCCACACCTAACAAAACAGACTCCAGTGTTCCCACACTTCCAGGATGTTTTGGTCTATTTTGTGTTTAAAAAGTTACTGATTTTGTGTTTGTCTTTTATGCTTATTTCATAATGCCTCTGCTTGTCACAGAATCATTAGGGTTGGAGGGGATCTCTGGAGATCATACAGTCAAATCCCATTGCCAAGGCAAGTCACTTGGAGGAGGTGACAAAAGAACGCATCCAGGTGGGCTTTGAGTGTCTCCACAGAGGTAAATTCCATTACCTCCCTGGGCAGCCTGTTCAGTGCTGTCCCCCCCTCAATGTAAAGAAGTCCTTAATCCTACTGAGGTGCAACTTCTGGTGTTCTAGTTTATGGCTATTGCACCTCATTCTGTCACTGCCCACCACAAAAAGTCTGGCGCCATCCTCTTGCCACCCACCTTTGAGATATTTATATGCTTTAGTTAGATCCTCTCTCAGTCTTCTCTTCCCTAGACTTAGTCACCAGACTGTAGTGCCAACTCTAATCTTACTTTGTAAACTTTTAAAGAGCATTACTCTTTGAAATATTTAGTGTTGTCTAACTTGACAAGGGAGTCCACTGTGTATTCTGTGTTACAAGAGTTTCACATCTTTCATCAGACAGGCAGGAAGTATCCTTATAATCTAATCATCAACCAACAGCAGACGTAGATTTTGACACTTTAAGATTGTAAGTGAGCTAAAATGCATCTAATGGCTAGTTAGCTGCATGCATGAGCAATTGAAACTAAGACATCTGAAAAATAATTACAATATTTCACCCCTTAAATAAGAGTGAATGTAAAAATGCTCAGAATTTAAATAGTTCTAGGTCCACACAGTAACAGAGAATTATTAGTAAATCTCTCCTGGGGAGAAGATAGTAGTAGTTCATGATACTGGCTTTATGTATGCTAGGGAAAAGTGTAGTAACCATATAAGTATGTAGTAATTAGTAAATAGTATATGTAGTAATTAGCAAATAGTATGTGTAGTAATTATATGTACATACATAGTATATATGTAAGTATAGCATCATTATGCTATATTTATTGATGTTCCAATACAGTTTGTTGCCTATTAGAAAGGTAAAAAATAATCTGAATTTGTCTCATATATAATGTTACATTGAAATTATACTTCTAAGTGAAATCATAGAATTATAGAATAATTTTGTTTGTAAAAGACCTCTAGGATCATGGGTCATTTTAATCAACATACAAATACTGGTTTAGGCTTTGAAAATACAGCACCTTCATATCACAGTGAATACCTGCTGTATAGACCTACATTTTAAGAAATTATTTTTTTGCTAGGGGTTGTTGAAAGCTTCTTATGAAGCTCTGTGCTTGCAATGCTTCTTTACTCTTTATTGTCATATCTTTATTGTTTCACGAATGCCCAAATTCTTAGTATATTTTTTTTCACAGGGTCGTCTTTTGTTTTTATTTGTGGAAAAAAATATTCATGGGCAAACTCGAACCATGTGGGAAAGCTCACAGTGTCTTAACATAAAACATGAAGGTCCATAACCCCACAAAATTATTCAGCAGTAACCCTTATCTTCCTGGATCCAGAAAGTTTTGTTTATTTGCATGTTTGGGTTTTTGACTTATGAAACCCTACTTCATAGGAAACTACCTAAAATATAATGCAAAGTGTTATGATCTCCTTTGTGTCCATACAGCCTTTGTAGGCTTCAACAGAGATGAGTAGAGGGAAGATGGAAAATGCAGAGAGGAAAATCAAATTTACGCTGGGATTTTGATGGAGAAAAAAAAATAAGAAAGCTAAATTGTGAAACAAAGTGATTAAACAAAACCTGGCTTTTTGGTGAAAAAAAGTGAAGGGGCTAATAGACGGAAAAAGGTGGATAAGGGATGCAATGGGACGAAGAAGGAGTTTGTAGTGGAGATCTGAGATGGGAATGCTCCTAAGTTTCAACAATCATGGAAAATGGCAGGAGAGAAAGACTGAACAGGAAGCAGGATAGGCAAGGTAGGATGTGCAAACAAGACCTTTTTGACAGCATGGTTCTTGTTATATATTTCAGTGGCCTTTCTTTTTTTCATACAACTGTCTGTTAAATTTTTCTCTTTGATCATAAGCAAATTAACTTTTACTGAGCAGAACCAATGCTAAAAACATGGCCTTTTATGGACTTGTAAATTTATGGAATAATATAATAATAATATTTATGAGGTTATACAATATATTTTAGTCCCTTCTAGTGCCTTTCTCTGAATTTCTTCAAAATTGAAGCCTACCGGTAGCTTGGAACTAAAAGTACAGTCTTCTCTGCAAATATATCTAGAGCAATTATTCCATGACATATTTGCTATGGAGAATTATTAACATGCCAATTGTTTTGCCAGGAGTGAGAGCAAGTGCTGTTCTCCTGGTATAAAATAGAAGGTGAGCAAGAGGCTGAGAATAAGGAGAGAGGACCGGTGCAAGAGAGAAGGTGGCCTGTGCTCTGTTTTTTCTACACTGGAGAAAAGAAACTTCTATCATGTCACGAAGCAAAATCAAGAAACCACAAACCTAGAGGTGCTGTTGCTATTACACTGATGTAGGACTTTGTCATCTATTTATATTAAGTAGTATTACGGCTGGAGAAATGATGGACAGACTACTTGAAAGCATAGTTATACAATGCTTCAGTTTGAGATAGCAGAGTCTCTCTGAAAAGAAGCTAGTTATGTAAGGACTATGAATTTTCACCTTCTCTAAGTCTTATGTATTTTAAAACTTACAGGCTACATTTGACAGTAAAAATATCAGTGTAGTCTGTACTTAGTCCCTTCAAAAAAAAGTGTTGCTGTCACTGCTGAAATACACCTTTGCTTCTGCACCCTGCTCTTCACAGACACCTCTCAGTCCTTGTTAAACTCTTTTCTGGTAGTAAACCTTGTTATGTTTATCCCAATGGGGCAGGTTTACTTTCAAGGAAGGACCCTTTCTTCTCCTCCCTTGCAGTTTCCACTCACTGGTAGTGCAGTAGAAGGGCAAAAGCTAATGGATATTTCCTCTTTACTGCTTGGAGTCATCCCTCTAAAGATAAACTATGAACAAAGATAAAGCCTCTGTCATCACTAAGTTAATCTCTACATTAAAGAATCCGTCTTTGAGCATTGTGGTTAAACTCTTGAAGGTGGAGAGGGAAAGGAGACAAAGTGAATGTCAGGGAAATAGGATAGATGTTCACTGACTTAAATGAAAAAAGCTTTTCATATAAGAAATCACAGGGGAAAATACTCCAAAATATAGAAATTTAAGTCCTCTTGGGATCTTGCAGAGTGAAAAATATAAGAAATTATATAATGTTTTTACTTATAAAAAGCTGAGTTGAGCCAATATATTTTCTCAAGTGCATGTTCTCAGTGGTATTTCTGAAGTCAAGGAGAAGTATTGAGTGCTTTATCTGATCACAGATTTATTAGATTGAGTGAATGAGTGGGTTTTGGGGGAAGATGTGGTGGAGTTAAAGTGGCAAGGAAAGGAAAGGTAGTCTGGTCTTTTTAGACTTCTCTTCCTTCCTCACTTATTTATTCAATGTTTCTATCCCTTGTCTCTCTGTCTGTCTCTGAATCTGTCTTCTGCTACAGCTTTCTGATCAAAAGTTAATGAATTTATTCACAATATACTGTGTCTTAAAATCACTTAATTTTTGATACTGATGAACCTATACCCCTGTTGCAAATAAAGAAGTGGTCCTCCTTAAAGAGTCACCTGAATGGCTTTAATTTTGAAGCACATAAATCATCAGGATGTGAATTCCATTCTTTTCTTTGTGCAATAATGCTTCAAAGTCCAATCCTATGTAAAGTTCCATATAAAACTGAGACTGAAATGATATTGTCAACAACTTTTAAAAGGTCAACAAAAGCCCAAAAAACCCTACACAGTAGTTAATTTTAGAGCTACAAAATATTGATATCTATCCTGTAATCTTGAGATCAAGCAGAAAGTACCTTCATATTTTATTTGTTAATATCCATTGGATTTATGGAAAGTCAGTAGATATTATATGAACAAAGAATTTGTATAAATATTCAGATTCTATTTGTACATTTGTATATAAAGGATAAACTGTCATTTGTCTAAACATCTAAACAATGAAAAAAATCCACTCGTATGTATGGTGTTCGAACAAAAACATGGTGATTGCACTTGAATAGGGCTGTTATCAAGTCAGTTAATTTTTAAATAATATTTTGAGAGTGCTACTTGTATAATGTTGAATTTAACAGAGACAACAGGATTGCATGAAAGTGTTCAGCCAATTGGTTGCCAGTACCTACTTTATGCTGACAAGTGAGTTTAGATTTAGGTTTTTTGTTTTACATTTCAGTCACTTACATATTTCTAGAGAGGTTTAGTTATTCATATTTAAGAATCACTCGCTGAAATGAGAAAGAATTAGGATTATGTCAAACTTAGGTGACAGTAAATTATATTTTTTGGCAAACACAGTAAAATTCTATTTTAAAAATGAAGTTGCAAGGGCTTTTTAATTGTTTGTGATTTTTTAACTTGACCTAATTTCCAGGTAGCATCTACCTTTTAATAGAAAACAAAGAACACAGAAAAACCTTTAATATATACTGATTTCATTTTTACCCTTTTTTTTTTTTTTAAGCAAGGATAGAGGGAAACAAACCTCCTTGTTATAGCTCAAATACTACATTCTGTGAATGCTATCATTTCTTGGTTGCTTAAAGCAGAAATTGTGGTTGCAAGCACTACTATTCTTTTTCTCCTTTCAAAATAGAAGACTGAATTAGAAAAGGAATACTCAAGCAATAAGTAAGAATAGTTCTTACTATTCTTTCTATCTCTATGAGATGATATTCATCACTCTAGTAGATTTCTGTATGTTTACAATCTAAACAGGCCTCAACTAACATTTGATAATTTATGGCATCTGATATGAAAAGAATTTTCAAATCTACGTAAATTTGCTAGTATGCCTATATAAACATGCTTTGCAGATCCAAAATTCTGAAACCTAATGTCATAGGTTACAGTACAAAATGTAATCAAAAGTGTGTTATTCTATCACCATCTGCTGGAACTGGAATGAGGGGAAGTGATGCAATCCTGTGTTGATAAGCCAGCTGATAAGAAATCAGCAGGACAATTTCCTTATTTCTCCCACGACCCATCCTCCCTCTAGGGAGGGGTTTTCTGCTGATGGGCCATTGAGTCCACTGATAAGCTTACATCATCCCATTGGAAAATGCTTCATCCAAGGGGAGAAGCTGATGGGCCATTGAGTCCACTGATAAGCTTACATCATCTCATTGGAAAATGCTCCATCCAGGGGGGAGGAGCCAAGCCCCTCTACCTGGATAAAAACCAGATAATTGGGGCACCAAGGTGCCTTTCTTCACTGGACTCTCAGAGGAAGACCAGGCTCATCTAGTACCACTGGACTACTGCCAACACCCTGACCAACAGGCTATCAGGTTGTATTCTGACTTTGTCAGTAGCTTTCTTTCTTTTCTTCCTATTTCCTAATAAATTGTATTTCTGACTTGGAGTTTCTCACTGGTTTTGTTCTCAAACCAGTACACCTAATCTGTTCCATACTTTAGTTATTGCCTCTAAAACACGAGGGGGGCTGGGGGAAGGTGTATATTTCCAAAAGTATTAGCAAAGGAATAGAAGTAGAAATGTATTTAGAACTTTTCAAACATCTTAAAATCATCTTCATAAGGTGTGTAGCAACTCTGTAAATCTGAGTGATAGACTGCACTTGATCATTCTTTTTCTCAGAGCACTTGCTACCATATTTTTAAAAATATATTTTAAAGCTTAGCTTATTGGACCATAGCTGTGCTGCTGCTTAGGCCCTGGAAGATGTGAGGGAAGTTTGAGGAATATGTGACTTTGATTACCTCTGGAATGTTAGATATTGTTCCATGCAGACAGAGGGCATAATGTTACATACTGTCCTGAACGTTTTATAGCAATCAGCTACCTCCTATTTTCTGCAATAGAGAAGAATATTCATACAGAAAGATGTGTCACAGTGATACTGAACAACATCTAAAAACTACAATCCAGTGTCCCAATCAACAATTTCCTAGTTGCAAATATACACAGTAGAAATTGAATCAATGTACACAAATTGTTAAAATTTCTTATTCCCCTTTCCTGTGGCAGAGACCATTACTCTGACTGAAAGAAAAGAATATTTATTCAGGATTTAACTAGTCAATTAAAGAGGTGCCCTTCTCAGAGGATAAGCTCTCTAAGCATCTATTGGATATTATGCAGAAGACTGGCATAAGCTATATTAAAAGAAGTTGCTAAGGTCTGCTGATTTTGTAAGTGAGGTAATAGCATTACATATAGTCAGAGTAAAAAACATGGTTTTAACAGCTGTTGTTACAGCTTAAAAGACAGAATAATTTTGTGTAGTAAATAATGTGGTGAGTATGATTAATATTTGAGTTTTGGGTGTTTTTACATGTCCAGGAAGGTTTCAGAAGTAAGAATTCCAGAAATCATGGAATCATAGAATATGCTGAGATGGAAGGGACCCATCAGGATCATCAAGTCCAGCTCCTGGTCCTCCACAGGACACCCCAATGATCGCATGATGTGGCTGAAAGTATTGTCCAAATACTTCTTGAACTCTGTCAGGTTTGGTGGTGTGACCAATTCCCTGGGGAGCCTGTGCCAGTGCCCAACCACTCTCTGGGAGAAGAACCTGTTCTTGATATCTAACATAAACCTCCCCTGACTCAGATTCATACTGTTTCCTTGAGCCATCACCGATCACAAGAGTGAAGAGATGGTACCTGCCCCTCTGCTTCTGCTCATGAAGATGTTGAAGAGCACAGTGAGGTCTCCCCTCAAGGAGAACTCTCCTCCTCTTCTCAAGGCTAAACAAACCGAATGACCTTATTTGAAAAAGGGACACAATTGTAAGAAGCAAACTCATAGCCATACAAGTAATGCTAAGACTTAAACTTGAGGATTTTTTGCTATAAACACTGGAATTACAGAGGAAGGCAGGGCTGTGTAAATTAAGCTGTGTTTCACACAGAGGTAGTTAGCTAAATCAGGAGGGAATTAGAATTCAAGGTTGTGAAGTCAAAAGAAGCACAAACTTAGGAAGAAGTAGTGCTGCCAGTCCACTTAGTGTGGTGTATGTGAAGTAGAAACTGGAATTAAATTATTGCTGGGGCCTGTAACAGGAAAATAGGCTGGCACACTGAGCTGCAGCTTTGCTGAGAAGAACCTGGATGTCTGCAAGCTGAGTGTGAGCCAGCAGTGTGTTGGTGGTGATGGTATGATTCCCTTGTTCTTGTGTTGTCATTGTCATGTCTATCTTCCTGCAAACTCTGATGGTGTCATTATGGTGGGTTTTCTTGGGAGAAAATTCCAATGGCATTCTTATAACTTCATTTCCACCACCCCCCCCA
>VWYI01046436.1:0-77426 GCA_013399455.1 Anthoscopus minutus | reverse complement strand
CCCATATCTCTGCCTGAGAACTCTGTGTTCTCGAGATATAGTAATTCGGAGGGAAATGGTGGGGGCTTACATTTTTTTTTTCTGTTTTTTTTCCTCNCATTTTTTTTTTCTGTTTTTTTTCCTCTTCTGTGGTAGATAGGGACAGGCGGCACGGAAGATCTCGGGATGTGACGGAAAGCAGCAGGGCCCCCTCCCCCCTCACCTGTGATATGCAATCACCCCCAATGGCATGTAACCCCTCCTAATCCCAGTAGTTTTCCATCCCTCACTAACTCTACCTGGTCTTACCATCCCCCTCTGACGTAGCGAAAGTCCCCTTGACTGTTTAGTTCCACGGGGTAAGGTAATAAACGCCATTTGACCATCCACCACATTGGTGTCAGTGTGTCTGTGGACCGAGTGACTCGGACAGAACCGAGGCACCGTGCTGTTCTCTGAACCAGGTCGTCTTGCCTTCAAATCAAAGGGCAACACTCTTCATTTCAAGGAAGGTTCCTGCCTTCCTTGACAGATACCTGTCTCAAAAACCGGGACATAAGCCTTTCATTTTATTATTAATATTGCTCTTTGAACAAAAAATGAAACACATTAAAAACTTACCTCAGTATTTTTGGATTCATAAAAGCCACAATGTCAGTTGTAACTTTCAGAAATGCAACTTTAATCAATAAATATTTAAATGTTTGCCATAATGGCAAAATCAAAGATGGTTTGTGGAAACTTGTTTTCTTAAATAGCACTCTCCTTGCATACAAGAAGCCTGCAGGATTACAAAAATATAGAGAGTACTAAGAGAAAAAAAAAATTGAACTTCACCCACATTTGCAGTATAAAATCTGTAATATTCGAGTGTCCATCTAAAGCCATCAGTGTACTATCATCTGAAAAAGAACATTTCCTAAAGATAAAAGAAAAGCTTTGGAGTAAGAAATTAAGTCTGTTTTTATTTAGCCTGGCTAGTAATTATTCAGGAATGGATAAACGCAATTCCTGGGGATCCCCCTATCATCCACTAATATAATTAGAATATACTTTAATCCTCAAATTATTATCACAGGTCAAAACAAAATGTATAAATATAAGCTTCAATATAAATGCATTCTCATTTATAGCAGGCTTACACTTTATATTTAAGGCTGAATAACCCTTCTATTACTTCAGAATATTTTCATGTTTCGAGCAACATTTTTTTCAGTTTGATTTTTGACCAAACAATTGCAGGGATTCTTGAAAGGGCTCCAAAAAAAAAAAAAAAGAGACTTTCTTAATTATCATAGTGATAATGGGCAGAAAACTGTTAATGTACTTCTCAACCTACCTGAAATACAGATTCAAAGAAAAGACACAGGGAAACAGACAAGTTCAGAGAGAAGAGTTGAACAGTTTTTGACAACATGGTAATTCATGACCAAATAAAAGTCACTGTAGATTCTGTGTGAAGCACAGTAGGCACCTTATCACTTGAAATGCTGAAATGTAACCAGGTGTCTTTCTGAGAGGTAAGTTTGAATTTAAAGAATTAGAAAAATCCTACAGCCATACTAGAGATCACTGATCACAACACTGAGGGACCTCTGTGTCCTACAAAATACAGGCTGTTCAATAAACAAGTGGATTTTTAAAATCTTCTCCTGCTTCTAGACTCAGCTTCAGAAAAGGATATTGCCTATTGTCAGAATTATAGCTACCATTAATCCTGGGGCAGATTTCTGGACTTCTTTTCTCCACTGTTTTTCAAAGTTAGGACACACGCTGTACGGTGAATCACCTTCATTGAGTTCAAACAGGTCATCCCTTTCCAATGGCTTCTTGTAGCCTAGGGATACCACTCTGAAAGAAAGGAATTCATTTGGAATTTGGACAGCCTGAAACACAAGAGGCAAAAAATTCAGGACTGCTAATTCAAAAAGCTATAGATATAATCTAGTGTATATAAATAAATTCTGTGATCAAAGTAACAGATGTAATCCTATAAAAACTACAGACCAAGTTGTGGAACATACTCACAGTTACCTTCAGCACACTGAAATTCACCTGGAGTAAGGGGAGCCCACGGAGATTCTCACATCTGAACAGAGAGTTCTGAGGAACCTTTATACCTCAGAATTTGTCTGTATTTCTGATCCCATACTTCTTTATGGAAAAATGTACGATTTCATAAAAATATGTGTGGTTTCACTGCCAACTTACTATTCTGATCTGGAATAAAATACCTTTTTCATCACAGGAGTGCATTACCACTGACTCCCAGATTCATGAAAAAGGTCAGAAAAGACCCTTGAGATGATATAACACTACCAAGTTTCCCACTGAGGATGTCCCTGAGTGCCATGTCTACATATCTTTTAAATACCTCCAGGGATGGTCAGTCATGACGTTGCAACTTATCTTCAAGCAAGGTAAAGTATATTATACTGCTGGGTTTCAGCACAAATGCAATGAAAATTTTCTTACAGCACACCTTCAGCTGTTAAATTTTTCTTTGAATGAAGTACTTTTATCCACTTAAGTGTCAACAAAAACTAAACTTGATCTTAAAAATGGCAGAACAGGGCTGATGAATCCACTGAGACTAAAGAAACCATGACAGAAACACAGGTATCTGGAATTTTTGATAAGCATGTCAGCTTTGTGGCAACTCAAAGCAAACTGTGCAATACCATTTTTGAGGTGAGGAAAATGCAGAATGTTGACAATGCACTTTGACTTAAAGACCATCCCAAACATCTGGGGCTCTACCAGAGACACATGCACAGACACTGGAGCATGCATCCATAACCTTCCTGCAGTTACTTCATAGCTAAATAACTGAAAAAACCTTTTATAGTGGGGGTTTTTCCCCCCCTTCTCTTCTTTTGTTCAAGCCAAACCTGGCTTGAAAATTTAGGTGATTACCATGACATAAAGAATGCATCAATGTCATAGAGAAACAGTGCACTGCACAACTTCCCAGAAAAACTGAACATTTGTATTTATGTTCTGGAATGTAAGGACCAGTGAATACAAAGGTGAACTCCTAGTTTCACCAGGGCCACAGTTTAACTGAATGCTCTGAATCCTTGAAACAATCTGATCATTTTCAATCAGCTTATTAATAGCAAATACTAGTTTCAATTATTTGTAGAATTAAGAATCTTGAATAATGCAAGAAATGGTTCTAGCACTTTTCACACATTTTTTTTCCACTTTGAGATTTTTGAAGTGTGTATATCATCTAACCCAAACAATTTTTCGAAGAAAAAATATTAAAATTCAGTAATGGTCACAAGACATACAAAATTATTTGAAATATCATTGAACATAAGTGGCAGGAAGTTGCAAGCCTTGGTAGAGTTATACTTTCAGTTCCTATTTTTTGGTGGAAAATTTCCCAAGAAGTACAGGAAGTTCCTGGTGTTGAGAGCAGGTGAGTGACAACAACAATTTTGTGGCCTGCCATAAAAGTGGGAGGAAAATGAGCATGAAATTGGCTGCCTATAAAATACCTTACATATACCACAGAATATTTGTTCCTGGAGATCTAAGCAGTTGTTATATTGCCACTGTTAAATAATGCCTTTAGGTAATGTATAAAATTACTGTTACTATGTATAAACAATAACCCACCAAATAGTTGAATGTGGTCTGTAAATGCTGCAAACTTTGATTTTTGTGCAAAAAGCTAACAGCACTCTCATGGCTCAAGTCAGAATGACACTGTGGAATCTAAGTGCATAGTTACAATTCTGTGAACATCAATGAACAGCAACAACCAGTTTAATAAATTCTCATGTGATAAACCAGGAATATGTTAATTTACTGAAGAAGCATCAGTGATGCTTGAAAGAACAATGTTTTTGTTGGTGTTTTTTGTTTTTTTATTAAACAGATAGTTTTAGCAGATATTTAATTCTGAGCTATCAAAAGGCCTATACCTATACAATTTTTTTTTTGCCTGTCACCTTCTCCCACCAATACACTCTACCACAAAGCATGAAGAATGAAAGGTCTACAGCCTCATGAATGAACAGAACAAAACTGGATTTCTTAAATCTTTGACAGTTAAAATCCCGCAGGGTTTATTTTATTTTTTCCCCTATTTGATAATGTAGCTATTGGAAGTTATCAACAGCTAACACTTAAAAGAACTACAGAGTCCTTTCAGGATACCCTAAGAAATAACGAACTACTACCATGTGCCATACGCACATAAACGAGGAGACTATGAGGCTCGTGCACTGCTGCTAATTTCCTAAGGCACTGGAGATAAGAGTAACAGAGGCAAACAAACACGAACTCTCCCGTAGTGCCCAAGGAATGTGTGTGTACCCACGCCCAGGAGTGATTGGAGCACACCCAAAGAGTGAATTTTGTCCCTCGGTCATTACCTCCTTTTAATAATCCCAGCCCAAGGACGCAGTTTCAGCCTTTTCCAGCAGGTGCCGTGAAACACCCATCGACACAACCGGCACTCCTCAGTCGTTTTCCACAATAATTATTGTGCTTTCAGTAAAATGACGAATGGTTACAAGATAATGCGACATATGACTGCAAACAGGCGATAAAGATGTATGTCCCTGGCAAACATGCTCCTGCACCTGCGCGCTCTCACAGCACGGTGCGCTTGGCTGCGGAGGGACACCCATGGTAGTGCCAATTCTCTACTTAAACCCAGCTCCTGTCCGCGGCCTGAAGATTATTCCCTCCTTATCCATGCAAAGGCTATGTCCCCGGCCACATCAGCTGCGCTTTCAGGGGAAAGACTAGCAGGCATCCAACCCGGAATCCCGGCGGATTTCAAGCGGCTGTGGGGGGAAGAGGGCACCGATCGGGGTCCGCAGCCGCACCGAGAGCCCCCCTCCCTCCCTCTTCCCCGCCCCCGTCACCTCTGCGCCGGGACCGAGCTGCTCGTAGCGGCCCTGCCACGGCCCTCGGAGGCGGCCATAACTCCAGCAGCGCCTGCCAGCGGAGGGGAAGGGGAGGGCGGTGCTGCAGCCACTGCCTCCCCTCAACCCGGCCGGGCCTCTCCTGCTGCGCCCGGGCTGCAGCGCCTCGTGAGGGAATCGGGCACAGGAGCCGAGGGAACGGCCCGAGGCTGAGCCAGGGGACTTTTAGACTGGGTATCAGGAAAAGGTTGGTCCTACAGAGGCTGCTTGAGCACTGGAACGAGCTCACGGGGAAGTGGGCACAGCACTGACATCGCGAAGTGTTTGGACAATGCTCTCAGGCACAGGGTGTGCCTCTTAGGGATGGCCCTGTGCAAGACAAGGAGTTGGACTCCATGATCCTGAGGGGTCCCTTTCAATTCAGTGGAATCTGCAATTCTGTGGTTCTGTAGCTATTGTAGGCGTAACACGTTTCAAAAATAGGATGATTCTCGAGAATTCCTTTTTTGATACAGTTCGAAGATATGAAAATTTCTGTCACATAAAAATAGAAAAATATCCCAAACCAACAAAAAATGTCCCCCAAACCAACCAACCAACCAAAACCCACAAAAACAAGCAGACAAAAAACAAAACATAACAAACAAACAAAAGAGATTAATCCAGTTATCCAGTATTAATGTGTCTTTGTCTTGACTTCCTGTGGTCCTGGCCATGCTCTCTTTGTCTCCTCTTGATATTTTCAGTACTCTGTGTGTCATTGTCACAACTCTGTCTTTTTCTCATTCTTTCAGAAGGCCTTTCCTCCACCTGGTGCCCTTCACATTTGCTTGAATGTGGTAGGGCCATTTCAGGAGAGCTCTGTACATTTGCATCTTGATTCTGGTAAGGACAAAATTATAAATTTGAAGGCACTGGCAGAGACATCTGATGGTAAGGAAATTGTTGACCTGATGGACTCTTTGCTGTGTGCTGTCATGCTAAAAAATCGTACTTCTAGAGAAATAGAAACTTGAGTTGTTAACACTGTGAAAGTTCTGAAGAGTTTAATTTTGTATGCATTATGGCTTAAAAAATTAAGACTGACAAGCTATAAAATAACACATAATTTTTGAAAATAAAGCTGATCTACCTTATTCCAACATCTAGTATAGCTGGAAAAAGAAATAGGTCAGAAAAGAGTGATGTGAGAGGGGAGTGCACACTCTGTGGGTGTGCTGGAGAAGACAGGGAGGGGGACAGAGCAAAGAGTGTCACAGTGGGCACAGTTCCAGCTGCAGGCCATGTCATTGTGGTTGCATGACGCATCAATGTTTTAAGGCACTTAATTCAGTTTTTCTTTCCTGGGTTTCCCCTGCTGACAGGGGGGAAAGGTTGGTGTTGGCAAGCCTTGCAGTGGAAGCATGCATGGCACAGGAACAAGGCCCTAGGAAGAATTGTGTGTGCCACAAGGTATTTCCTTCTCCTCTGAGTGAAACTGCAAGTGAACAGTGAATAACTGCTGGGAAACTACATGGTTATGTGAGAATTGGGCTAAGAAACTGCACTCTCAAAATGCTGCCCTCATCAGCATGGTAAAGCATTGTGGTAGTTACTGACAAGATTACTGGACTATGATTGCTGTCTTTAAAGCTGGAGTTACACCTCCTTATAACCCATTGCTGCCTAGTTGCTACAGACAAGTTTCAACTGTGTACACATATTCAGCATTCCAAGTGTATTTTAAAGTGTTATTTTACAAAGGGCTCATTTCCAGAAGTCGTCCTGATGACAGCGATGTGAAAAATAATCATTCAAGAATTTATTTTCCAAAGCTTAAATGGTGTGCATTGCCTCAGTGCTCATATTTTCTAATGGAGGATTAGTTACCAACTTGTCAAGTCTATTTAGAAAGGGATTATCAGTTTACAGGAATTGCAAACATCAGTGTAGAAGACAGTCTTATATTTCCTCCAAGTCAGAGTTTATTTGTTTGCAATCTTTAGACAGCTTATTTTCATAGTTAAACATATTGCATTGCAAAATCCTGGTGGGATTTCCTCTTGCCTGGAAGGGAGCAGTGCTCTTAATCTTAGTGGTTAGAGAAGAATTTTTCTGTAGAAGTGGTTTGAGATGTTAGAGAAATGAGAGTTGTTCTGAGAATGGGATTTCCCAACAGTACAGAATCCCTGAGGAGATTAGAAGGGGAAATACCATTTGCATGTGAGCACAGATCAGCATATCAAGGCTTGTGTAAGAATTTGATCTTAATCTTGAAAAACCACACTGTAATGTTTTTAGATGCTATTTTATCAAAAACTTCTGAGGATAAATTCAATTGTAATAGCTCCATTCTTTTACTGATAAACCATAGCAATCTTGTACTGTAGTAAAATGAAGTTTTTATATCTTTTTTCAGCTTGAATACTTGGCCAGTCTTGAGAGTTTTTTAGTAGCTGGCAGTCTGTGGGGTCCCCTAAAATGTTTGGGGTTTATTCAGCAGTTGGTACTCTGACAGTCCTGAGTATTGTGGGGGACAAAGTCCTGAAGAGGCAGTGCCAGCATCCTCCACTGGTTTGCATAAGGCACTTTTGAAGCAGATAACTCTGAATTTCAGTGTAAGGAAGAGTGCATCCTTGTGGAAAAGCATGAGGCATGATGAGTGGGCATAATAACAGTGCAGCAAAGCAGGATGGGAAATAGCTGAATTTTGGAGTTTGTGAGAGTGTACCTGAAACTCAGAGTCACCATAAAGGATTTATCTGTCAGTGAGCTGTCATTAGAACCTACAGTATAAATAGTAGCAGGAGCTGAAATTTCTGATTTTTCAGAAGCACAAGTGCCACTGTTGGTGAGCACAATTCCCTTGTTACTTGACAGAGATGTGAGTTCACCCCAGTTTAACATCCTGATTAATACCACAAAACTTTCTGGGCATTGATTTGGTGTGGGAGTCCTTTCCTAATACTGGTTTCAGAGGGCTTTGAAACTATTTCATGGATGATTATATCAACATTACGGTGAGCTGGGCTTATTTCAGTTTTCAGTTTGAGAGAAACTTAAAATGTCTTCTCTTTTCCCTGTTTCTATGTAAAAGAGCAGATGTTTAGCAGTTTAGTTACAGCTAGTGGCATTAGGTACATTTAAAAGTACATGTGTAAGATTTTCTTCTAAGATCAGGTGATTGGTTCTTTGATAAGCCCAGTAAATGTTTTACTGGGGCTATTAAAAGTTTGGTTTTAGTAGTGATGATCTCTCCTTGCTTCAACTTGTAAATGAATGGGTACTGTATACAAGAGTGCATGATGAGCCTCCCTGACTGGAGGCATTGTTTTTGTTGTGACAATAATCTAGATTAAAAAGTAGGGAGAGGGAAGAGTCAGACTGACAATCTGCCATTACTTGTTCTAAGCAATATGTGATGTCAGTAAAGCTGTGCTTTTATAGTAGGGGTTGGGCAAAGTGTCAAAGATTTGAGATGACAGGGAAGTGCAAAAGAATTCAAGAGCTGCCGTAGTGAACTTTACTCCAGCAAAGTGACATATTTGAGAAATGGAAGCAAAAAAATAATTTCAAGTCATTTGTTGAGCTGAGCTGATTTTTATACCAGCAGACATATAGCGTCTTTTTCTCCTTGTGACTGCATTCAAAGTGAAAAACACACCTTTGATGACACCTACTAAAAGCTGTTTGCTGCAGAAACTTTTGCAGCACAGCTTTGATGAGCTCCTCAAGATTCATAAAGCTGAAGACAGTGATCACTCAAAATTAAGTAATGAAACACATGAACACGTACACACTTCCTTAACTGTAGTGGAAGGAACTGTAAAGGATACAGTATGCAAAAACCATTCTTATGGTGCATTTTCATCATATTTGAATGGTTATAGTATGGTTTTCTTTCTCCTACACTGGAAATAGTTGGGACACAGATATAGGCAAACTGAGCATCCATGCTTCACACATGAATAATGCAGGGATTATTTACCTCTTTGCCTCACCAAAAACTTCAAAACTTGTAGTCTTCTCTCCTGTATTTACCCAATGGAGTGATTTGTAAATAAATGAATTTCATAAAAATAACTATTTATTCATTTGTTTTGCAGCTGGGATACAGAGCGAATGAGGTTAAAAAACACACAAGCAAGTCAAGATCTGGCTGAGGTTTGTAGCACTCTAAGCTCCATCTCTCTGCCAGAGAGGCTTTTGCAGACCCTCTCAGAATTTAAATTAGAGAATGAATCCTTGGAAAAGCTAAGATGATAATTTTATGGGAAAATGATCTCTGGATCATACAGTTCTCAGAATTATTTTCAAATTCTTACAGGAAAATCATTCTGTCAGCAGAATGACTTTTTGGTCTGCACTCCTTCTGCCTGTCTCAGTGCCCCTAGTTACAGTTCGGTGAAACACTTAAACCACCCCCACTGAGAATCTTTTAATAGGATGCACCACTTGTTACTCCACTTCCTAAACTCCACACATGCAGGAGTTCTCAGTAATATGACATCACTTGCTTACGTGTAAATCTACTGATAGAGAGGGAAATAGATTCAAAACCAGTCCCAACCCTCAAAGCCCAGAAACCACCCTATATACTGAAGTCACTCAATAGGAGGAGTCATAAATTGCAGAAGATTGACTACAGCTTTACTTTCTGCTTCCTACTCACTCACTTCATTGGTGTCATTCTGTTGTGTTAGACATCCAGCATAAGGAAACAGTCACTTTACCACGTTTCTGTGGATATTGCACATTACTTTTTCTCCACTTCCACATGCTGAAATTGTGTTTCTTCATCTGTTTGATATACTGGGTGAAATCAGGTAAGAACCATCAGCTTATTTGTGATGTAGAATCTTTGCTTTAATCAAACATTTTAAAAAATGAATATTTCTTCATTTAAATTGGCCGAAAGGTTAAAATAAAATCCTATTAATTATGCCTAATTGAGCAGATGGTTAGTAAAAAATATCAGTAACTTTGAAACTGAGACATAAGTTTTAGTTTTAAGGTAAATAGAACCAAGCCTGATACTTTATCTCTGGCTGTACTTTGCCCAGAGACCTGCTCAGGTATGTGCACTTTGTACAAAGTAGACGTAATCCTGAATTAATCTTAATATACTCATTTGAGTTTATTGGCTGTTACTGATTTGACAGGTGCTTAGATTTTCAAGTTATGTGTTAATTTTTAAATAGTAACATTTAGTCACAAAAAAGACCGTACACTTAAGATTTTCCGCTTTTCAACCACACTAGATAATTAAAATGCTTACAACGTGCACAAGGAAGTTAAAATTATACATTAACTTGATTAAACTGCATGTGTAACAGCCCAACGCCTACATGTGTGTTTTGATTGTACAGAAAAGAGTCAGTACTCCAACAAGAGCATACAAAGGGCAGCTGGGTATTGCTTCCAGTATTCAATGAGAAACAGGAGTTTGAAAAACTTCCCCCAATGACTCCTCACTCAACAATTCAAAGTATTAAATCTATAAATTGTTTGTGGAACTTATCTAATTCCACAGTAAAAACATCGTTTCAGTTTTATTCTGTGTTTACTTTTGAAAGAATAACTTCTGTCATTTCACAGCCAAGAGTAAATAAGTTGCTTCCCTTTGACATTTGCCAGCTAGTAATAGTATAGGTTTGGCAGTCAAAAAAATTTCCTTGTGACAGATTTCTCACTCCCATGGAACAGTCTGTGTCTGATTTATCTCACTGTCCTTCCACTGGTTTTAGAAGAAGTTTTCTACCAATCAAATGATTCAAGAAGAAGAAGAAGAATAATTCTACCAATCAAATGATTAAAAAAAATCAAAATATTTAAAGGGCTACAGAGCAATATCTTAGCATGAATCTGCTATATTTTAGATATGAAGGAGTGAATTTTAAGGATCGGTGATTAAACTTGGGTTTAAAGACCACATTAGGCAAAATTATGGTTTCACGTTGTAGCTGTGAAACCATAATAAAGTGACTGTTTTTTATTTTCACTTTGTAGATGAAGTAGGTGTAGTATAATTTATATTCTAGTTTTATCATCATATATAAATGTATGAAAACCTGAAATCAAATATGACACATACTGTTAGCATCTCAGGATCATGTCACATGCATGACATATTACCAGGTTCTTTATTATTTTTAATTAAATTCAAGTCCACTTCAGCTGAAAAGTTTTCAGTTTCAGAACTTCTTGGATAAGTCTAAGTGATGGTATGAATTGCCTTCCTGTATCACTTGTTAGTTAATAACCTGTCTAGTACTCTAAGTAAAAGTTACTTATATTTTTATGTGTTTAAATGAGTGAAACAATGGTATTTATTTGGAAAAAGAATTCCATCATTTTCTTCATGTAATTATTGTAGTTACCATCATAACATGATGAAAGACAAAATATTTGTCTGGCTGATTTGCAGCAGGGAGTTTCAGGTTATTTTTAACACTGTGTAACTTCAAGCCTGCTCTTGTTTGTACTATATGCATTATTTTCTTGTGATGTCCAGCCTAGAGGTGACCAGTCTAGTCCTTGTAGATACATGGTTTGGCATTAGAGGCTGGTCTAGTTCCCTAAATTAGTGAATTAGTGTCTTTAGTGTCTTTACTGAATCTTTACTGTGCTGTAATTCACATTGTTTAACTTTTCTTAGACCTGACCTGTATTATTGAACCCATATTTCAGACACCTTGTGAGTGACCCATGCTTCCCTTTTCCAGCTTGAAGAAGGGATGCAGGCTTGCTATCCCTCTCAGATGCAGATTTGGTTCTGTCTGCAAGCTGTTCTCTGGAAAAGGAGAAGGGCTGGAACTGTTTCTCTTATGACTCAAAAAATTTGAGAAATTCAGGTTATTTTTTTATATTTTTTAAGGAACTAAAAAGACACCATTTTTTGTCACTTTTTCTTTCTTGAAAGTGACTTATTTTGCAAAGATTATAATGACAGAAAAGTTGAGAAAGGTGCCATCAAGCACCAGAGAAACACAAGTCTTGTGTAAAGTAATGTAGCCCTCTAGAAGTCGAGAGATGGGCCAAAAACCTTGACCAAAAACCGGCTAGCGCCATAGCAAAAGTGAAGGGGCCATAGCAGAAGAACTGTGACATGTGTTGGTGTTCTTCCCAGAGTTCTGAAGTGGTTTATCCACACAATGTGACCTCAGCAGCCAAAAGATATCTTTGAAGTGAGAATTTTGGATGTTGATAACCAGACAGGGAGAATCTCCATCTTCTTCTTGACCAGCTTAACCTGGTACACCCTAGCTGTCCAAGTACAGACAGAAATGCTAAATCATTCTGTTTGTCTTGTGCCAAACAAGTACACTGATCTTAATTCTTATTTTTTCAAACTCAGAGCAAGATTCTTTGTTTCTTCTGCCTTTGTTTCTTGGTAATGGTGACATTATGATGATCCAATGCTTGGGAAGGGTTCTAGATCATTCCTGTTTTTTCAGGAAGCTATTGCTAGATCTCTAACAAATAAGGTCTAAGTATTGCCAGCACAGCCATCCTGGCCCAAAGAGGAAGAAACCACTGCAACAGCCTTCCTGTTCCTACAGCACACTCTTGTAAAAAAATTCCAAGAACCTGCTTTGATGGTGAAATAAAGGATCTTATCAACACTGACTACTAATTAGTACCTATAAGGAGAAAATACACCGTTCAGGAAAAATTAGGATAATTTCAAATTTGAAGGGTTTGGAGGAGCATAGTGGTATCTGCAGTCTTTAGTTAAACTGTAGTTCCTTCTTCTGTACATGTTTTAGATATGAAGATCAAGAGTAAAGAAACTGAAAGTTCTCCACTTCAATCAGAAAAAGATATGGAAAGAAAAGAGGTGATATTTCAGTTAGCCAAACTCATCAAGTGGCTGTCTTAACACTTTTGTCTTTTTCAGATGAGGATCAAAAATGTCCTGAATTTACAGACCTTAACATAGGCAATGCTTTGTCTGGAACAGAACTGCATGTTCAGCTACTCCTATACACAAGAGAAAATCAAGATTGTTCTGAGAGACTCCTTGAACACAATGTTACTGCATCAGAGTACATGAACACAACCAAGAAAATTGTCTTTGTTATCCATGGCTTCAGGCCAACTGGATCTCCTCCGGCATGGCTGGGTGACATGAAGAAGCTTTTACTGTCTTCAGAGGATATTAATCTCATTATAGTTGATTGGAATCGTGGTGCTACCACTGTGAATTACATAACTGCTGTAGAAAACTGCAGAAGAGTTGCAGAAATACTGAAGAATTATGTTGACCAGATGCTGGTAAAGCAGAGCGTTGCATTTGTTCTGAATAAGTGTAATGAGCATGGTTTGAGTGGGAGTGGATATTTGAAATATACCTATAGAGAGGTCCAATGAGCAATATCAAATCACATTTCTTTATAGAGTTATTACTAATTTGACATGCGGTTATCATTGCATATATGTAACTTCACCTGAGTTCTTATTTCCCTTTAACTGAAATGTGCCTGAAAGTGCCATGAACCAGCTGGAAGTTTTAGGTCTTGTGGAAAGAATGAATTCAGCAACAGGGAATTGAAGGGAGAGATGTTCAGAGTATGCAGCACAAACATTTTACAAAGGCATTGCACTACTCTTTCTAACTATTAATCTACAATAAATAAAGGTTTTAAATTAGAAATAAACTACTGGAAAAAATATAAATATTAATTCCAAAATGGCATAAACTTCTTGTCTCTAGAGGCAGTTGCTGAAACCATAATCGATGCCGGTGGTCTTAACTAAGCTTTAGATTTATTTATTGATCAAATGAACAAAACATGTCATGATGTTATTTGTGCCATTGTCTGGTTTGTCATTTGAATTTTCATATTTTCTCACCACTTATTTCTCAGTCATTCTCAGAAATTTTGAATGCTGTGCAGTAAAAAAATATTCACGTGGAATTTGAGGAAAAAACATCCAACATTTTGAGAGAGGCTGAGGTGGAAGGAGAGAAAGCCCAGAAGAAAGCCTGCCTTCTGGGACTAGATACAGTGATAGAAATTTGCAATTGTACCAGTATAGAATAAAAAAAATTAAACAGGACTATAAGAAGAGTCTCCAAGTTAATTGCTTATATACATCTGCCTGGCAAACAGTGGCAGTGTGTGTGAGTCCTGAAAGTGGTGGGAGGGGGGTCTGTAGTGTCCCACAGCAATTGCTTTCACATTTACAAGCTATTGTGAGGCCTTTGTTAATTCATTTTGAGACATTTTAATATTTCTGATCCTGTGTGTCCCCCCATCATTTTACAGGGATTCCAAATAGGTCAGCTGACACTGTTTTAAGAGTTCTTCAGTAGGTTTTCATTTAGCTTTTTGAATAATTTCTGCTTTGTAGAATAGGCATTTTAAGGTGTACATTTGACACCATTACTTAGCAGTTGCGTGGCGTAAGTGTTTGTTAATGGTATTATGTTTTTAATTTATTTGATTGGAAGGATAAAGCAGGGCAAGATATTTTTTTCCTCATTCATAGTTTTGGTTCAGCTTTCTTATATATGATAAATGGCTTCTTCTTCCCTTCCCTGCTCCCCTTCTAACTAATGTGACATTTCAGGAGAAATGTGACTCAAGCTTCCTTTTTACATTTTTCTAGTTAAAGATTTTCATGATTTCTACACTATAACTAATATAGAATTGCAAACTGAAAGAAACTTTGTAATAGCTAGAAAGTTAGAAATATCATTTTTCAGTTTAAAAACTGAAAACTAAATCAGCCTACTGATTTCTGTTCTCTTCATTCTGTATGTAACTGGCTTTGGTGTTTTTTTTCCCCTGATAGGTGGGTGGAGCTTCTCTTGACTCTATGTATATGATTGGAGTTAGTCTTGGTGCTCATATAGCTGGTTTTGTTGGCCAGAAGTATAATGGCAAACTTGGCAGAATTACAGGTAAGGCTTTTAATGCCCATGCACATATTCTATTGTACTTTGTATTGTTGTCAGAGCACTGAGACATCGACAAATGAGAACTGAATATTTAATGGCATATCTGAGGAAAAATATTGCCCTGATAGCAGTCCAGGAAATTGGGCAAGTCTGCCTTCAGGACATAAAGTATAGATTAAATTTTCCAACCTGGTTACTCTAGTCTCTCAAATGAAAATTGAGTGCTACATCTAAATACCACTTAAGCTAAATGATATGCTACCTGATTGTCTGACTAGTTGTGTTCTGGAGGTGAGAGCTCTTATATTGTGCATTTTGGTTTTATGAAGTGCATGATAGGTATACTATTTTCTGGGGAAAAGGACAAAACAAATTCTCCTGATCAGATCCCCATTGCTGTTGACTTATATTCATATGAATAAATGGGAGATGAGCACATCTAGTTATGGAAAGAAAGAAATTCATAGGTATGGGTTGATCAGTCTTATGGTAGGAATCTTTGCTTTTCTTAGCAAACTGAAGAGAAAAATGTTGCTTTTAAAATTTTTTTTTACTAAGAAAATGAATAATCACTGCTGAATAATGCTCAGATGTTGGTCTTTTTTATGTCTGTAGAAGGAGCTCAGGTTTATGATGCAAATGTTGTTTTTATTCAGGTCTGGATCCAGCAGGCCCTTCATTCACTCAAGAACCACCAGAGTGCAGACTGGATCCTACTGATGCACAGTTTGTGGATGTAATCCATTCAGATATTGATGGTAAAAAAAGCCTTGACTTGCCTATCTCAGCTTGAGGAAAGGCAAGAAAGCAAAAGAGAAGGGATAAGCTGTTTCAGTAACATGCTGTCTTCTGCAGGAGAATATTTTGTGTTACTGTGAATGTTCTTTTACTGTGCGAGTGTGTATGAACACAGAGGTTGTAAGCACATGGTTATGACTAATAAATCCCTTCTGAGACAGTCAGGCTCTGCTGTATCAATTTATTACACCACAAAGCCACTGCTTAAAATACTAAATCAGGTTACTGTAAGGTTAAAAAGAAGAATATTGTGAAGTCATCTTCATCTATGCTTTAATTTCTGGTTTCATTTTTTCCTTAAAACCGTAAGTAAACCTTTAATACCACAATTGTCACATTATTTTTATAGTTTCATATCAGTTTCTTTAATAATTTTGCAATTTAAGCATTTTCCTATAGAAATTTGTATGTGAGGCTGTAAAATACCAATCTGTGTAATGTTCCCATAATGTGAATAAAGATAATGTGTGGTAAAAAGGAAGGTAGGTCAGATTGAATTAACTCTTACTCATGGAATTTTGCTTACTTTTATGGGGCAGATACAGATTTTCCTACTTTGATTTACTTCTAATATTAGTGTACTTCAGAATCCAATGTCCTGAAAAAATGAAAAATTTTACTCTAGTGAAAATTGTAATGGGAAAGAATTTTGGTTACTAGAGAGAACATGAATTTAATACATTTATTTATGTAAATAATATCTCAGTTACAGCTGTTTCTATTCTTTCCCTTTTGCAGCAGTAGGAATCTTACAATTTTGTATACATTTGTGTGCAGCATTTTACATATATATATATATGATTTTCTTAAAGAGAAAAAACCCCTTGACTTCTTTCATAGTATGACTTTGATTTACAGTACAAAAAGAATGGTACAATTGCAAAAATTTTCTTTCAGATGTCCATGATTTTTGGAGTGAATGCGATGATAAATAATTGTCTTCCTAATTCTGTTTATGGTTTTTTTCATTCATGATGTTTTTACTTTAGTACTAGGTTTCAAGAAGCCTTTAGGAACCATTGATTTCTATCCAAATGGAGGAATGGATCAGCCTGGTTG
This sequence comes from Anthoscopus minutus, assembly GCA_013399455.1. Lineage (NCBI taxonomy): Eukaryota > Metazoa > Chordata > Aves > Passeriformes > Paridae > Anthoscopus > Anthoscopus minutus. The sequence goes on along the minus strand of VWYI01046436.1, from coordinate 60,818 downwards.
TCCAAAAACATTTTTCAGTGGTAAATAAAAATTTGTTTATTTGTTGGGAACAAAAGTTTGAGGTCAAATCAGAACAGGTTAGATTGAATCAAATTTACACTGCTCTTAGTTAGCAATATGGGATCTGAGACTGTATACTTTCTTTTCCATCCCTATACAGCAAAAGAAAAATAATAAAGATATTTGAAAATAATCTTGCTATAACATACATATCCCATCAGATCATTAATATTGGCATGATGTAATTATGTTATTGCATTATATATACAGCCTGAATATATGGATCATTATTTTTCTGTGGTTATATGGGTCAAGGCATGGGTGAAGGTATTTGTGTGTCTGGTTGGGACAGGATCCCTTGCCTAGGACATGGAAGGCAAGGCTTCCACATCCACTGTTTTAGGCTCCTCCTGGCTGGCAATGATGAGCTAAGTTTTGGTGTTGGATAAGTCTTTTAGGCTCTAGGATGAAAACAGTTTTATGAAATGATATTTTGATGCAGAATTTTGCTTATTTTAATTTCTATGAGTGTTAGGCAACGTTGCTGCAATTATTTTTGTTTACTCTTTTGGATGTGTTTGTTTCTGTCAGTGTTTCCCATTACTAATCTGCACAGCCCTGCTACCAGTTAAAGCTGCTGCAAAGGTATAAGGCTTCTCCTTGTTTGTTTGTGAGTGTGGGAGAATCCCTTAAGCCAGCATGATCTTCTTTTCTACAGCTCCCAAAGTTTGCTTTTTCAGGAAAGGAAGGAATTTATTTTCCTAGAAAACCAGAGAGAAGAATCTCTGAAGTGTTCCTCACAGTAATTATTTTGGGCAAAAAAAATTAGAGAGTGGTAAAGCACTGGAACAAGTTTCATGGAAAAGTTTTGGATGTACCACAGGATGAGCCCTGGAAGTTCAAGGCCAGGTTGGATGGGGCTCTGAGCAACCTGGTGTAGTGGAAGGTGTCCCTGCCCAAGGCAGAGGGGTTGGAACAAGATGATATTCAAGGTCCCTTCCAACCCAAACCATTCTATGATTCTACTTATAAAACATCTTTTTTTTCATTAATAAAAATCATGAAGTATTCTTTTTATACTTTTTTTTCCCTGAAGGACTTCAGTATTTTAAATGTGACCATCAGAGATCTGTCTTCCTCTTCTTATCATCTTTGAAAAGCAAGTGTGACATAATAACATATCCTTGTGACTCTTATTTGGATTACAAGAGAGGAAAATGTGTTGATTGTGATGCTTTCCACCCAATGTCCTGCCCAGTACTGGGTAAGTGTTACCATATCTATTCTGGGCTGGGTGAGATTTCCTGGGAAGATGAAGTAGTTTAAAGTTCATGCGTTTGTCTGCTTTACAGTTATCTCTGTTAGGCACAGGTACTGAATGTTCCTACTCTTTGGGCTTTATGCTTTCCCGTCTAGAATGGATTTTCTATTTAATGTTTTTCTATTTAAGGGTAATAATGTTTAAAGCAACTTCATGGTTTCTTTCACTCTTCCTTCCTTGGAATCAAGCTTTTATTTGGAGAGGATTTTAATTGTTTTGGGGTTTGTTGCTTTTAGAGAGCATCTGGGTGCAGTTTGAAAAGAGCTACAATAGTGTGAGCATTATCTAATTGGCAGGGTTTTCTTAAAAAATGGAATTTAAAAAAATGCATAATTAGCAGTTAACTTTCAATTTGTATCTTGTCTTTTTTTGCACCCTTATGCTGGGATAGGCATGCTATATTAGTTGGATCAGGTTAGGAAAAAAAGTGTTGATAGATCTGTGTGCTATTTTATTAAAAAACCCAACCATAATGAGCTTTTGTAGTAAGACAGAAAGACTCCAGGACTTCCCCAGCATGGTTATTAGCTATGCCTGATGCACTTGGGCAGAATGGCCAAGGTAGAGGTGGAGAAATATTTCTCCAGTCAGCTGCTGAATCTGGGAACTGAGTGGAGAAGCATCATTCTTCTGCTGCAACCTTTCCTGCTTCCTGCTTTGCAGTGGCAGCTCTGCAGCCTGGAATTAGCCCTCCTTGTCCAGTCTGGGTAGAGAGACCAACAAGGAGAGAGCAGGATCATCCATTCTAGAAACAAGGACTGTTATCAAGTGCCAAAGACAATAATCATGGAATTGTATAAATTTATTTCTACATTAAATCCATGAGCTTAGGGGGTTTGCAGAGTATCTTATATTTTATTAAACAGTATCTACAAATAGGCTAAAGAATTTTAAAATATTTAATTATTCAAAAGAAAGAAAGGAGAGCAATTCTGTAAGTGCTCTATGCAAATATGTGGACTACATTTTTAGGTTTGTTTTTATTGCCTATGCAGGATTTTGTAAACCCTACTTTTTGGACTAGACTAGACTAGACAAAAGAGGTAGCTATTACATTATGGCAATTTTAGTAATACTAATATATTAGAGCAATTAAATGCATATTACAGTCTGTTGTACTTAGAGGATTCCTTCCTTTTTCTATTCCGTTTTCTTTCTCAGAGAATATTTAAGAAAATTAAAGCCAAATTTGTCACTGAGATTCTTTTGTGCAAACAGATGTGTATTATGATTTCACTGAATGTCTGAAATGAAATATTTAAATTTTGGATTTCAGGTTATCATGCTGATAGATGGAAAAAACTGTTGCTACCATACAGTTCACCAACAGAAGCTTACTTTGATACCTCGGACCAAGACCCATTCTGCGGTGAGTGACTAAATACATACATAAAACCTCTTTATAAAAATTTATGAATGTTATTTTTAGCCATTCTGGAGTGAAAACATGACAAAAGTAACAAGTTAGTGTTAGCCACTGTGTAAAATGATGTAAAAAAACATGAACTAAGGGTCAGTTCACAGACTGGAGGAAGAAGAAGAATGATGGTGGCAGAAGAAAAAACAATACTGTGTGAACTGGGAAAGAAATGTAACTTTAAAAGTAGTGGGACTGACTGCCAAGAGGAAGAAGGAAGCCAGAAAATGAGAATCAGCTGAGAGGGCAAAAGTTGCATTGATGGAACATGCTTAGTTGGGATCGATGCTGCCATTTTCAGAGAGCAGGAAAGGGAAGCGAGACTGCCCTGGGTTGGGGACAAAAGAGAGACATCTCTGTGTTCCACCCCAGGAGGAAATCACCCTACAGTGAATTAAAGCTACTCTGTGTCTCCCCAGGAGTAAAACAGTGAAGGGAAAGCTCAGCTGACTGCTTCAGAGTTGTGAGCAATGAGCTCTCATGGCATGGGCTTCAGCTGCAACAGTTTAGGTATCTACCTACCCATGTAGGTCCCTCCTAGATTCTCATCCAGTTTCTGTTTTTATTAAAAGACTTCAGCACCCTGAGCAAGTGCAACACACACTTCTTAGTTGTGTTTGAGGTTCTTTCATTTAGGGTATGGGGATAGGCTTATGGGGAATTCATGTGGAATTAGGTTTTCCCATTAGTTTTGTCCATCATCTTGGCAAGTTTTGTGACCAGGGATGCATGGTCCTAGTCATGTTTTCTGACATCACTGTATCTTCCAAAGGATTGAGGAGAGGTGAGTGAAATGGTGGATTTTACAATTTTTTTTCTTTTACATAAGATTTACATAAAATAACTCTTCTTCCCAGTGTCTTTCAGCTCAACCCAAACCTGTTACTACTGTTCTCCCCTGCCCCTGGTGGTGGTAGAAGGGAGAAATATTATCAAAGATAGCGGGAGGCACATGGAGCAGAATGAAAAATATTGTAATGACAGTATAAATTTAAAAGAAAATATGCAAAATCAAGAAGGAAAAAAATATACAAAATCAGAAAACAAAACAAACCCGTCTGGAAAAGAATGCATTTATTACTTAAAACTTTAATTATTAGATATTTGGAAACCTTAGGAAACAGAAATGAAAAAGAGGTCTTAAAAAGAAAGGAAATTGTAAACTTGAGCAAGACAAGACCTCATATGAGGCCTGGTCTTTTAGGAGAGAATGATAATAAGCAACATGCCAAAAAATAAAGAAAATTTTACTTGATGTCTTGACTGGCAGCAGTAAAGTTGTATGGTTCCAATACTGGTGATGGCAACAGAAGGCCAGGCTCAGGTTTCTGAGGGCACAAGGCAGGTCAGCAGCAGGTCAGCTTTTTATTCTCCTTTGAACTGGTAGTGTAAAAGTAAAGAGTTTACCTATCACCTACCAGTGAATACATTTAACAGGGTGGTAATACCAACTGCTTCCTGTTGAGGTCATTCTTTGACTCTCATGATTTCCTATTTCTTCCTGCAGTGTATAACTACTTACTGGACATTACTACCTGGAATAAAAGCATTAGGAGAGGTTTCATTAAAGTTAAAATAATAGACTATGCTGGAAACGCAGTAGAGTCACAGATGAATAGGTATGTTTGTCTTTAAATTTTTCTTTAACAATTTATAGGCCTAGTTTTATGAGTTTTCTAAACTTTTTAACTTGTAAGTTGAAAAAGAATCCTGAGTTTGTTAAGACTTAACCATGGCACTATTTCCTGGATGTGGCTTGGTGTCAGGCGCAATGCCCTCACACTGAATTGAGCTTTTCCCAGGTCCTTGCTTGGCACTGGTTTGAATCCTGTTCTAGCTCTCCTTGTTCTGCATGCTCAAAGTTGATGCATCTCACAAGATTTCCCAGTTTAATAATAATGCTTATCAACAATGAATATTTCTTAGCTTATAAAGGCCTGACTAAATATTTTTTCTTTAGTGAAGCTTCAACATTTCTTCAATATAAAAGAGTCAAAATACTGACTGGATTTCACCAAGACATTGAAAAAATTGCAAAAATTTCCTTGACCTTTTCTACGAAGACTTTAATAGGCCCAAAACACAAGCTTAGGATTCTTCAGATGAGGCTGAAATCTCTCAATAATCCAAAAAGGTGAGTGTTTGTAATGTATCACAGCTGGGTATCAATTAAGGTGTTCAGGATATTTTCTCAGTAACTCCCATGCATTAATTTTTTTTAAGTTGCATATTCCTAAGTGAATGAATATTCTTCTCATCCTCCTGATGATCAAATTTGTCATGTGGAAGAGCTGCTGTGTACATAAACTTTTAGTGCACAGCAGCTTGCTGTGCTTTCAAGGACCAGCCTGACTTACACCTGCATGGTCAGCTTTTCCTCCATAAGATAAATTTAGCAAGCACTTTTCTGATTTTCTCATGTGTCTTACACATATACTTAGCTTTTCACACTCAGGTGTGAAATGGAGCCCTTCAGCAGCATGTGTGGCTGGAATAGATTTTTGGTCCTATTGATGAAGGTAAAAAGTTCTTCTAAGATCAGAACAGAATCTGTGTCTGCTTACAGTTAAAACAAATAATCTGGGTTTTTTTTTTGTAATTGAGTGTAATTACTAAGGTTTTATCAATTCTTGTTTAAAATATTTCAGCAGTATTAACACATGTTCACTTTTTAAATCTCCAAATTTATTTTGCATTTGCATCTTGTGATAAGAATATATTACATGGAATAGGTAAGAAATATCCAGGAGTAGCAAAAGTACTTTATTTGAGAGTTGTTAATGTGATTCTTATTAATGGCAGATCCAAGAAAGTCAGAATTTAAAATAAAAAACCTAAAAGTGCTTATGAAATAAGTAATATAAAATGAGTAATGAGTGAGAATAATATTACAATACTTCGTAGGTCTTAAGTCAGTATATTTTATTGACTTGAGATGTAACATTTAAGGATTTCTGATATGGTGTATAACATTTAAGGATTTCTGATATGGTGTATGATAATAGCCTAGTAGGAACTGAGTATGATACTTTGCAAAAATTATGAAACCTTCTTAAATTAATCTATTTTTGATTTACTGAGAAAGCAGAGGAGATGGATGGGAGAGACTTAGGCAGAAACAAAACACTCAGTAATCAAAATAGTACCCTAGAATGTACATAGATTTGACTTTATGAACTTATTTGAAGCCATAAGTCTCAAGCTCTCAGGTGAAAATGGCATGATTTTATTTGAAAACATTTGTTGATGTGAGAAGGTGAAAAGTTCTAAATAATATTCCAATTTTTCTCAGCCCAATGGTGATAAATCAGAAGATATATTTTGTGTAAGTCTGTCAGCACCTCGCACTTTCTCAGATAATGATCTATCAAGCAAACAAGAAAAAATTTTAGTGAACAGCCCTTGTAGGGTTTGAGTTTTCATTCCTGTTAGTTGCTTTTGTTAGTTTAAAAGATGCACTTGATATGCTTTACTATAGGATCCACTAAAATCCTTCATGTGGAGGCTCATCAGATTGCAGCTGTAGAGGCATGTTAGATACTTGTAGAGAACAGTGAAAAATACTGTATTGAATCAGCATGTGAAGGCAATTTAAATGCAGATGTTACAGCACTATTGGTTGATTTAATTACCTAATTGCTCACTGTAATTATAACTACCTATATTCACCTTATTTACATATAATTACATCAATTACTTGAATACAGGACGATCAACTAGAAATGACATTAACAGTATTTAAATTATTCACAACAAAGCAGTAGATAAAAACCAGGGGACAGATGCAGGTATAAAAGACAAGAGGAGTCTCAGTCTCCCCAGGTCTTGGTTAATGGCAAATGATGAGAGTTTGGGGAGTATTGCAGTCAATTGTCTGCTAGGCTGGTCCACAATTCACACAGATGGTGTGTGAATATGTGAGTGCTGAAAGGTACACATAATTTTCATTCTTTTCTCATGATCCCTGAGATAAATCATTTCTGCTTGCCTCTGCTAACTTGTGCATGTCCAGGTATCATCTGAAAAAGCTTATGAACCTGTCAGTGAATTCAGACTCTGAATTGAAAGGAAGGTGAATGTCTCAAAGAAACTTAGCCCAGACACTTCTGGTGTTTTTTGACCAAAACAAGAGCAGAGAATATAAAGAAGACCCTGCAAATACCTCTTCTTAACAAGTGGAGTATGCCCATGCTTTTTAGTAGACAGCCGAGAAGCCATTTGGGTTGAGGGGTTAAGAAACCTCACCTAACCAAAGTATATTTTGTGTTTTGCTCTTTGTTGGTGAACCTGCTCCCTGCTCAGGGCTACTCTCCTATGAAGCATTCCTCTTACTCAGTGATCACAAGCTGAGATGGATTGCACTTCAAATGAGATAAAATGTGTTGGAAAATATAAGCTTTTATTTCTAGAATTCAGCAGTATGGCTTGGATTGCTATTTTGTCCCCTGAAGTTAGATATTAATAATAGTGCAAAAATACTATAATAATGAAACATTGAACTCAAATCAAAATTAATTGTTGATGAAGGACTAGATGAAATTCTATGCTTTGCATTGTACAGAACACCAGAATTCATCTTGATCTTTTTAGTCATAAAATTACTGTCTTCACTTTGTGGAGACCTTAAAAGTTGTCATATTCTTAAGTGGAAATCTGACAGACCTTTCACATATAGACTGTGGAGCCTTAACTGGTTGGAAGGTGGAGCCTTAACTGGTTGGAAATCTCCTGAATGGAGAAGAGTGGAAATGCCTGGTGTGCTGTTCTCTCCTTTTGCTGTCTCACTGTATTCTACATCCCAGGCCGAGTTGAATCATGTGGTACAGCCACATCTGTGAGTTCAGAGCAACAGAGATCTTTAAATAAGTCTCATAGCTCATATGCTATGGAGGTGCCATCAGAGGGTGTGTCTGTCATTTGCCTGTTCAAACCAGCTCTCCCCTTACATTACAATAGTGCATGGAGAGCAGGACTGTGACCTGCCTCTGCCCTAGAAAGCAGAGCACTTATATTGACTTCAAAAAGCATGTTTTTCATGTCTATGTAGCTCCCTTTTTGACCTCTTTATGTGTTCATATAGTATTAGTTTGCTGTGAGTTTTCTAGGCCTTTAGAAGACAAATTTCTGCCTTGCATTAAAATTTCTTACACATGCTGTCATTGCAAGTGAAAGAAAAAATATTATGATGTGATTCTTTACTCTCCTACATAAAATAAAAGCAAGAAATTTTCCTACCTAGGGAACTCAAAAGAAATTATTCAGGCCCTATATTAACAGGAATTGTGAGGATTTTGGGTCATGCTGCTAAAGAGTTAATTTGAATGCAGATGAATACCTGTAATGGATGAAATGCTGCATTTTTGTACTTCAGACCAGTGCGGTACACTTCTTTGCACCATCCAGCTGATGACTGGTTGTTTTTTAGTTTGTCAAAGCCACTCTAGGTATGCATGAAATAGAGTATAAACTTAGACAAGGAGACTCTTCTTGTCCTGAGTACTGTCTTTGAGAGCTGGTAAGTACTAGAGGTTTAATAGTTTAAATACTGAAATATTATTCTGTTAAAATGAATCTTTTCTGCTGAGACCTTTTTTTTTCTTTTTCTGCTTTTGTAGGCTGCAGCTGTGCAGATACGATTTTGTACTGATGGAGAATACTGAACTGACCTTCAAACCTATCCCTTGCTCTGAGACGAGGACATGAAAAGAGAGCTACTACTAACCTAATTTTAATCAGAGCAGTGACATTTTGATGCTTCCTCAGGATAAAGGCTGCAATGAGAAAGAAAATGAGATAAGCTAGATTTATTTTTCAAGAGTCTACCTGATAATATGCATTACTTGCTCTGAGTGCCTTAGTATGAAATTAATTGAAAAGTTCAAACATGTATGTGCTTGGAAAATTATTTGGGTAAAGTAAATGTATCATGGTGGAGAACATGCAGTGTTCTGTTCATTAGTATTTGTTAACAATGAAGCAACTACTGAATTAAATATGAATTATCTGCATAATTCTGGCACATTATTTATCATACATATATTTAAATATTTATTATTTGTAATAGCTTTTACATAGAAACATCTGTCTACTAAGTGAATTTATTAGACTGTACATGTGATCTATGGATCTAATACAAAACAGTTTTACTGTGCTGTGTTCATTGGATAAATGAATTCACATTTTCTCTTTATATAATGTCTCAACATGAGAAGTGGAACAATAATATTTGTGAGCACATTTGTAAATTTTACAGTTTAAATCTGTTGTCTTTATGCTCATCATAGATGAATGCTATTGCAGGCATTCAGATTTTTTTTTAATACATGCTATGCACAGGGTAGTGACATAAATCTAATGTCTATTCTGCGGACAATAACTTAGAACTGAAATAAATGTATTTTCGTTTTGTTTTTGTTTGGATCTCTTGGAATTAGAGCTGCTGCTCACGTTGAGACTGATTACAGCTTTCCACCTATTGGGACGTGAGCAGGAATAAATGGTACAAAAAGATTACCTCCTCCAGTTCAGAAAAAAAAATGCTTTCTTGTCCCAAACTGCCTTTCCTGATGGAACTGAGTGGAGGACAGATGGGTATATTTTTCTTCTTTAAGACTGTTTTATGTTTTCCATGCTGGTTTCTCATGAGAATGCATTTTATGCACATTATCCATTTCCTTTCTTTCCTATGCCTCCTCTGTCCCTAAGCTTGACAGCAATGCTTGGTCGAACCTATTCACTAATTTCATCTGAATGTCAGTGGAATGGGATGTCCAAAAGCTGTGAATTTTATGTTTTGTTATAAGTCAAAAGCTGGGTTGTAAGGAAGATGGAATATAGTGACCTAAGGCAGATAGGCATGTTTTTGCTGCTGGAGACAGCTCCAGCATGCTGGTCAGTCCTTGCAAAGCTCTGAACCTGCCATTGCACATGCTTTTACTTGTCCAGACAAACCAAAATATACAAACTTGTGGACAGACATGCTTATGGACTGACTCTTTTAAAAAAAAAATTAATTCTACAGAAATAGTAATTACATTATGGTAGGCAATTACCATAGCTATAGTCAAGTTCTCAGCTTTAGCATTTTACTCTGTAATTCTTTGTCTCTGTCCTTGGAGGGAGTCATTAGGAGATATACAGGAGAAGACATTTTTTCTGCCTGCATGCTTCTGTATGAAGGGGTGGATTTTAAAAAGTTCTCTTCTTTTCTGTTTTCTTTGAAATTGGTGTTATTCTCCTTATTTCATTCTGCAGGTTTTTGTCCAGCCTTTCTCTTATCTACCCTAGTATGACCTTAACAGGTCTCTGAGTCTCCTTTCTTTCCTCACCTTGCCTCTAAAGACTTGTTACTTATATCACTTTAAACAAGCACAGAGACCTGAGACTAGATTTCAAATGTGTGGAACTAGAATCTTTCAATGTCTGATATAGATATTGAGGAATAGAAATACATCAGACTGAGATACCTTCCTAAAATTTTTCTGTTTTCCCTGTTGACACAGGAAGGCATACAGACATGACTAAGTGTTTGGTGTTCAGTGCTGTGATAAAGGAATGATAACACTTTATAAAGGAAATTATATTTTCACTGAATTTAACCATCTCTATAAAATATATGGGACAGGAATAGTGATTTTTTGCCTTGATTTTTATAAGCTTGGGGTAAAAAGGAAACAAGCAGCAGGGTTGATAACTCTGGAGGTTCCAATAAGCAGCGTGAGACAAAAAACTTTCTTTTCCCAATTTCCAATTTTAGCTGGTAATTTCCATTTCGTAAGAGGGACTGTTCCAGGCAGTGCATTTCCAGCCCATAATTGCACTTCTCAAGTGGCTGAGCACTTCTGTCTCCCAGCACCAACAAAATGGACTGTAATTGTTGGGAAATGCAGTGCTTTCTGTGGCTTGCTGCCACATGCTACTTTGTACTAATTGTGTCGGCTCTCTCAGACTCAGCAGAGGATGCCACAGTCAGGCAGAAAATTAAAATCTTCCAGGGAGTTCCCTGTTCTGAAGCAAGTGGTGGTGGTGGCTCAGTGGAGCAAACTTCTGCATCAGAGCTGCAGAGAGGCTGGACTCATTGCAGTTAATTTGTGCATTTGTGTTCAGAGTGCAAAAAACCTACTAACATTGTTCATTTTAATACAAAAAAGTTGTCATTGGGGAAATCCAGAGAGGGCTGAAAACACAAAATCAACTTCCTTTGAGAAAATCTTAATTGGTGAATTAGGTAATTTCAGACCAGTTAGATTTGGAATTAAATGTTTGCCTGATATAACTGCCCTAAAGGTTCCAGCTTTTTCCTGTTTTGGTATTTGGCAATGAGCTCTGTTGGGTTGCCTGGTCATGCCACTGTGCTTTTATTTTTCTCACCGGTAAAATGGAAACACCAATTTGTGGTGATAAATTTGCTAACTTTTTTTTTTTTTTAATGTGCTTGTATCTAGTTTGTTAAACAGTAAGGGAGAATCTCTATTCATGGGAAGAAAGATGTATCCCATGAGTAAATGTAGGCTCTGTAATTAACCACTATATTGTAGTGATACCAAAGGGATCTCATTACTGTGTACTTGCAGTAATGAGCTCTAAGTTGGTTCCATCAGATGCAACAAGCTTGGGAAATTTAATGCAGTATTTATATTTAGTGTGTAGTCATAGGGAGATTAAATTTTTAAGTGGCAGGTTAATAAAACTCATACAAAACTTGTTTTTTCTGTGTGTGTGTGTAGGACCTGTTTAGTATTTGATAAATTCATCTTTTCTTTTAACTATACTGTTTGGAATGGTATGACAGGAAGGATATGTCAAGAAACTCATTAAGTGCTAGGAGTCACTAGAGCAAGCAGGATCTTACTTGGATGAAAGGCAGTGGGTGTAAGACAGGAGATGTTTGCTGCTGTCATGGGTTACAGTACAAAATGTAATCAAAAGTGTGTTATTCTATCACCATCTGCTGGAACTGAAATGAGGGGAAGTGATGCAATCTTGTGTTGATAAGCCAGCTGATAAGAAATCAGCAGGACAATTTCCTTATTTCTCCCACGACCCATCCTCCCTCTAGGGAGGGGTTTTCTGCTGATGGGCCATTGAGTCCACTGATAAGCTTACATCATCCCATTGGAAAATGCTCCATCCAAGGGGAGAAGCTGATGGGCCATTGAGTCCACTGATAAGCTTACATCATCCCATTGGAAAATGCTCCATCCAAGGGGAGAAGCTGATGGGCCATTGAGTCCACTGATAAGCTTATCATCCCATTGGAAAATGCTCCATCCAGGGGGGAGGGGCCAAGCCCCTCTACCTGGATAAAAACCAGAGAATTGGGGCACCAAGGTGCCTTTCTTCACCGGACTCTCAGAGGAAGACCAGGCTCATCTAGTACCACTGGACTACTGCCAACACCCTGACCAACAAGCTATCAGGTTGTATTCTGACTTTGTCAGTAGCTTTATTTCTTTTCTTCCTATTTCCTAATAAATTGTATTTCTGACTTAGAGTCTCTCACTGGTTTTGTTCTCAAACCAGTACAGCTGCATCACCATCTTCATTCATGATAGGCTGAATTGGTCCAGATCAAAGATATGTAGGACAAAACCATTTGCTAGGTTAATTTCGGGTGGCTGTATTGATTTCAGTGATACTACATAGAGTTAAGGCTGTGGTTTATGATCTCTACCTTAGATAAGGATTGATTACACATTGGAATTACTTATTTGTATAAGGTAAAGTGCAGATATATGATGATGGGATTAAAACTAGTTTTATATGCAGCTAAGTGGAGAGCAATTTAATAAGAAGATGCTGAAAGGAGGTAGGGTATCTTTTTAAGAAGAAGAAAGCACTGTAAAAAGGTCTACTCTTCTCATGTCAGTTTTTTAAATAGAGTTATAGGTTACTTCTGAAGGAGTATTTCAGGGTTGTTAATAATCACTTGAGGCATTAATGTCTGGATGGAAACTGATGGGTCAATACAAAACAGCTAATATTATTCAGGAAGGAAGGATTCAGACATGGGGTCCTAAACAGGTACTAAAACAGGGTAAGTCCACAGTCACCTCTTGCATTTGACAGCTGCCACTGACAGCCCTCAACTGGTACCTCAACTTCTTTTTCCACTTTGAAGTTTCCAAGGTTTCTTTTGAGCTTATCTGGACAGAAAAAGCACAGGATAGCCCAGAAATTTGAGTTCTCAGTGGAATAGGAAATCCTGGGTGACAGGCCTTACTGCAGGGGCTGTTATAATTTTAATACTGAACGGTCAATGTGTAACTCCTAAAATTCTGTGTTCAATTGTCACTTTCAAGTGAAATGTCTGTCCTTTCTTTCAAGGTAAAAAACAGCCTGTATAGCTGGTGCCACAAAGCACTGAATTTGCTGCAGCTACCAAGGAGCCTCTGCACTGTGGCATCAAAATCCAGTTCTATTTTCAGCCCTTGCATCCTTTTGTGTACTGTAGGAATGTAAGAGCTGACTCCCCAACACTGGTCAGAGTGCATTAGGTGTGCTCCTGGAAAGCATCTTCGTATTTAATTTCATTGGAAAACAACCCAGTCTGTTTGTTCTGAGATCAATGCAAAGTTTGATGTGGGAAGTCAGGATTCAGACTAAAAGGCTTATTCAGACACTGCCAAGGTGCTGTGGATACAAATGTCCATAAAATGGCTGTCTGAAAAATGGGAAGATGACACCTGTTTAAAAAGTTGGAACGTGGCAGTTAATATTTCTACCACAGCTCAACATACCAGACACTCACTTGCTTCTTGCTTGACTGAGTATGAAGAGGGTGTGGTTTTTATCATGTTGATCAAATACGTGCAGTTTATGCATTAATTGTATGGTGTATTTAACCTTCTCATTTCTATCTTATATCATTCTGAATATGAGCATAAGGAGTAGGGATGACAGTCCTACTGATACAATGTACAGAGAAACAAAGGAGAAACCATAAATGGAGACTAAAAAAATGTGTCAAGATTTTCAAAGAATTTGAAAAGTTGTCAGAAGAGGGCAGCCTTTTCCCATAAAGTATAAACCAACAACATAGAGAAAACATCTGAAATTATTCCTGTCACTAGAGTTGTACATGCCACTGTAGGGTTAACCTTGTTCAGGAAACTGGATCATGCACAAAACTTGATCACAACAAGAATGCTTCTCTTTTGTGCTGTCTTCAAAGGATGTAGGCCTGGCTTTGTAGAAATTTTTTTTTCCTCTTGTGTTGTGACAATAGAGTTAGAAATGATTGTAAGATGAGTCAACAAAGGGAAATGAAATCGTCCTTCTTTTTAGTTTTATTTTTAAATTTTTAGTTAAAGAGAAATGAACTTTGAATACTTGGATTTTTAAGGACAAAAGATGCTTGCTTAAATATTGCAGAGAAGTAAGCCAATCTTTCGATTAAGAGTAAGGAAAGAACTAGAAAATTAAATGAATGATGCTTTGTTAATGTATTCTTCATCATATCAATCTGTCTCAGTATTTATTCAAATACAATATGTAGTTCATGAAGACTGTTTCAAATAGTGGAATTTATGTCATAAACAACTGGCAGACTACACTGGTTTCCTACAGAACTCATTGCTGTCAGTAGGCTCCAGCTACAACTAGTCTCTAACAATTACAGTGAATTTGTCACTGCAGTGGAAAAAGTGCCAGAATTTCAATGAACATCATTTGTGAACAGATGAAGAGATTATGAAGAGTTGGTTGTTGTTTGGTTGTTTTTTTTCATTTGCTTAGAGTGGGTTTTTTTGTTTTGTTTTGTGGGGTTTTTTTTTGTTCTTGTTGTTGTTGTTTTGGTTTGGTTTTTTGCTTTTTTATTTTTAAATTTCTTGCTCATGAGTGGAAGGACTAACCTCATGGCTGTGTCTCTTTGAGAGTAAATTGGCTCCTGGCAGGGCTGGACTATTGAGCAGGAACTCTGAATGGAATGCCAGGCCAAATATTTAGGCTGGGAATCTTGGTCTAGACACTGGGCTGAGTGAGCACTCAACCTCAGTTAATGAAATTTTTAGATCTTGATTCAGCAAAGAAGTTAAACTCCAGTGATGTGATTGGTTAAGATAAAAATTAAGCACTTTAACAGAAGCCTACATAATTGCAGTTTCAAGCACTTTCTGCTCAGAGATTAAAGACTATTTTAATACTTAAGAACATCATAAAATATTTGGTTTGTATATAATATGCATTTCATGCCTTTATTCCAGTTAAGAAACAAATATACAGCATATTACCGTACTTCAAGATAGCTGAATTTTGGATATTTCCCAATGTTTTGACTAGCAAAACACATGGGTTCCTGGTAGGTCCACGTTATTGAAGAGACACATACAAATTGGAAGCTTTCCAGGAGCAGTATGACTCTGTTAGTAATGATGTTTCCTTCTGAGCCTGGTTGGAGGCAGCAGCTTTGTATCCTTGTCTCTGTAGGTGTATGCGTGGTGGGCTGACCCCAGCTGGGTGCCAGGTGCCCACCAAAGTTGCCCTCCTCAGCTGGACACGGGAGAGAAAATGCAACAAAAGGCTTGTGAGTCTATTCACAAGTCTGGCAATTTTTCCACTGCAGTGACAAATTCACTGGAATTTTTAGAGACTAGTTGTAGCTGGAGCCTACTGACAGCAATGAGTTCTGTAGGAAACCAGTGTAGTCTGCCAGTTGTTTATGACATAAATTCCACTATTTGAAACAGTCTTCATGAACTACATATTGTATTTGAATAGATAAGGGCAGGGAGATGTCATCACTCAGCAGTCATTGTCACAGGTAAAACAGACTCACCCTGGGGAAATCAGATGAATTTATTACCAGTCAAATCAGAGCAGGGTGATGAGAGAGGAAACAAAATCTTAGAATCCTTCCTCCCATCTCTCCTTTCTTCCCAGGCTTAACTTCAGTCATGAATTCTCTGCCTCCTTCCACTCAGTGGCACAGTGGGAAGGGGAACAGGGGCTCTGCCAGTTCATCATGGGTTGTCTCTGCTGTTCCCTTCTCCCCAGGGGGAGGACTCATACTCTTCCCCCTGATCCCACACGAGATCTCTCGTGGGAGGCAGTCCTACATCAACTCCTCCAGCTGAAGTCCTCCCACAGGCTGCAGTTCTTCACAAGCAGCTCCAGAGCGGGTCTTCCACAGGGTGACAAGCCCTGCTCCAGCGTGGACTCCTCTCTCCACAGGGACACTGGTTCTCTCAGGAGCCTGCTGCAACCAGGGTGGGCTTCCTGCAAAGTCACGCCGGGTCACACAAACCCAGTACAACACAATGGAAATTCCTCCCCTCATAAAAGTTAATGTTAGCCTGTCATTAGGCTTTAATTCATCCTTTAATTGTCAATAGCTGGATTTATGTTTTTCCATTCCTTTCTTTCTAGACAAAGAGAGGAGAAAGTTCTGGTCAGCAAAATTGCCTGCTTTGAAATCATGTGTCCTTATTGTAGAAGGATTACTTTACAAAAAAATCTTAAACTAGAACCATTTTAAAAATAAATATAGCAAATATATAATATAATATATAATGGTGAAGTGTTTAGCTTTATCAAGTGTAGGGCTTATGCTGATTTATATCCAGGTAAATCCATCTGCCATTCCTGCAAATGTTTGTACTGCTATACCTCAGTGTGCTTTGGCTGGTGTCACAGACCTTGTGTTTCAATTGCTTCAGCTAAACTGTGTCAGTCACCTTCATTTGGATAGATAGGAAGCTTGCAGCTTTGAGGACATTGTAACTACCAGAAAGACAAGGCAGACAAATCCTATAGGACAATGCTGAAAAATAACACAAATTGTCAACCTGATCAGCTGTGTGAAGTGAGAGAAGTAAAGGAAAACCAAGGAAGCCTTTCAGAAGGAGGCAGTCAAAATAATGACAAAAACTAAGTCTGGAACCTGTCCAGGGTAAAAAAGAGGGAGATTTCTGGATGCATTTTTACCTGAGAAAAGAACATTGAATTGCTAAAACCCAGGGGAACTTTGTTGATAGACACAGTTCCATCCAAGGCTGGGCCAGATGGGGCTCATTCTGGTTCACATGAGTGAGTTTTAAAGACAGAGCTGGATCCTGATCTGTCTGTCAGCTGAAAAAGTGCAGTTCTCCATGCTGGTGGACTTTTTTCTGGGAGCCATGCCACCCCAGCTTGGCTCAGCAGTGAGCTCCTCCTTCCCCTGCCCACTCAAGCACAGAACAAGAAGTCCCTATCACTGGAACTGCCTGTGAGTCTGGCAACTCACCCATTCCTGGTACCTCCCTCTGGCAGCAACTTTTTCTCCCAGCAAAAAACCTTCACAAACCCCGATTTACTGCTTGGTTCTTAAAGGTGATGCTCAGTGACAAAGTAACTTTGGGGTTTAAATAACAGAAACAACTATCCCACAAAAAGATCCCAATAAACATTATTGACACTCTTCAAAGCACAAAGGTTGAAAAGGGAAAAAAAATGAAGCACTACAATATCTGCCCCTGAATGTCTTTTGGGTTGCAATTAAAGGACTGAAGCAGGGTAATAGCTAGTGCCAATACTCCTCACTCCATGCCTTCTCTTCTCCACATTTGTTAAAGTTGCACAGTACTGTACTTCTTTTTTGTTTACTGTACTAGGTCTTGAAGTATTCAGCAGAATCAGTGGAAAAATTCCTCCTGATGGCAATGAGCTTGGATGAGCCCCCAACCAACCTATAGCCCACCAAAAAAAAAAAAGAGACTAATAATATCAACATCAAAGCTAAAGCCAGTGAGGGGGAAATGAGGTACAATGTTAATGAAACTTTGAATGCAATCTGTTTTAAAACATAAATATAACTAGAGCTCTTGCAGTAGTTTTATCCCATTATCTACAGGGACATAAACATTGCACTTGGTTTCTGTCTCATGCAAGTCTTTGAAGAAGAGATAGTGCTTTCAGGCATACAAATCACTAGAAGAAAGATCCAACACTGAATAAAAGAAGCTTGAAATTATTCTGAAGCTGGAGATGCAGATTTTGCCTACAGCATAAATATATTACAGTTTGGCATCTTTAAAATACAGCTGTGAAGAATGCAGTGAACTTGCTAATTAATAAGACTCCTTTCCTCAGACATTTCATTAACCTAAACTTTCTCGTTTTCTGCAGATGAATGCATGCATGTCTGTTTTTAACCTTTGTACAATGGTTCCTCGTGTTATAATTAATTTATCTCCACTAGCAGGATGAGAATATTGGGTTATAGAAGTAATTCAAAATGAGTCATGCAAAATTTATGCTGATCAATATTGTTGAGTATAGTATTTTATTTTCTGGTCTGACTTTATATTTTATAGAAATAATGTATTGTCAAAAATATTGAAGTCTAACAATTAATTTATCATCTAGCTTTAAACAATATACAGTACACAGGTAAGTATTTAGGAGGATCCAGAGACTTTCAAGATCATCTAGTCAAACCATCAACCTAGCACTACAATAAATCTCTAAGTGGTATCTGCAAGTGCCACATCCAGATGCCTCTTGAACACTTCCAAAGACAGTGACTCCACCATCTTCCTGGGCAACTATTCCAGTGCTAAAACATTCTTTCAGTGAATTATTTTTTATGTATCTAATCTGAACCTCCCCTAGTGCAACTTGAGGTGGTTTCCTCTTTTCCTTTCATCTGAGACATGGCAAAAGTGACCAGCAGCCACCTTGCTGTTTGTGTATTTGAAAATTCATGCTGAGGACTGCTGCACTCTGGAGCAGATTGAAAGTCAACAAGCAGTGAATTTTCTCCTGTTAGGAGACTGGGCTGGTCAAGTTTCTTTGGTCTGTTCTGCTTTGATTTTTCTCTATCTGTATCCACAGTAGAGGAAGAACCATAAGGTCTTGTTATCTGATAAGCCAGATGGGAGATGGGCTGTCAGGAAGAAGTTGAAAGGCATTAAAATGCCTATTTTCTGTGAGGTCACAGGGTAACAAATAACAGTGATCAGCTCTCCTTTGATTTTTAGCCAAGGAGGCACTGAAAGATTGCCACCATGTCAACAGGTTGATGAGTACCCTCTCAGATGTGTTCTGGCAGTCACAGGTGGAACAATTTACTGCTGAGGAATGATCCCAGATTTAATGAAGCTGTAGCCTAATTAAACTATGGCCTTCGCATCTTTTCCTTCTCTTTTACCTTATTTTCTTCCTTCTTGGTGGTATTGCTGATGTCATCACTTTGTAGAGAGGGGAATTTGCCAGTTCATTGGCTCCTTGCACTCACAGGCACCCAGAGGCTGGATGTCAGGTTGCAACAGCGATGCTGGATGGAATGGAAGGATTTCTGTTCTATAAATAACTCCCCTGTGAAAAGCCACCAGGTAAACTCACATGTTTAAACACTCACCTGGTTAAAGTTTTGTTTTCTGCAACAATACAGCTACCTGGGTACTTCTAAAGGACAGATCCCAAGTGATGTGAATTTTACTACTGATGTAGTAAATTCCCTGTGAAATTAGTTTTAAGTCCTTGTGAAAATGAGGCCTTTATTTACTAAGCAGAGGGAATGAGAGCGCTCAGTGTTTGGGAAAATAAGACACTTCTATAGCTGTAATTGTTTTAGGTGCAGTAATGAAGAACTTAAAATGTCAGTAGAGAGGAGTGTGAAGCAGTTGGATTGATACTGGTTAGAGAAAGGGTGTTGTAACTGTTATTGATGCAGGCTGTAGCTGCCATGGCTTGGATGCCTGTGCTCAGGTGAGTCACAGGAAGAAAACTTTCAGTGAATCTCCACAGGCAAAATAAGCCTTTTCTTGTTATTGCATCAGGTTGCTGTTAGAGTATTTAGCTTCAGTCTTGGCTGTGAGCAGACCTAAACTTATCTTAAACAATTGGTAGTAGCTGATCCTTCCTTTTTTTTCTATTTTATTTTTATTTTTTAATGTCTTTTGTGAAACAATTTGTCCCATAGTGCCTATATATTCATTTCATCCCACTTGGAGAAATTTGTAACAAGGACGTTGTTTTTTATGACATTCTTTCCCCCTCTCTGCCCAGTTTGGTAATTAATATATTTTCAGGTATGCAGTCAAACACAGGCTGTTTTGAATTCATGGTATTTTTCAGTGTGCAAATAGCTTTGGTTTCCCTGCTTTAGTATTCATTTTGTTATTTCCCTTGTGATTATTCTGGCTTACTTGGTGTTTATTATGTAGCACTCTCCTAATTATATGCTTGCATACTCCAAAGTTTAGGGATTTGAGTGCTATTATGTGCCTGTTCCACAGCTCTTCATAAATGTCTTTCAATATGCTTTGACACTGCAGTTATTCCAGAAAATATCATTAAAACAACCCTTAATGTCTTACTAACTTGTTCAGGGTGGCACTTCAAGTTTGTTTGGTTTCTCATTCTTATTCCATATTTTCCTGCCAGGCATTTTGGCAAAGTGAAATGAAAATTGCAGAATGGCACAAAGAGTGAACAAGCCAGTAATTACCTACTTTGTGTGCTCACGTTGTGAAGTATTCCATCCTGAGTGTTTTGAAGATTTATGGATGTGTGCTTATTCAGGAGCATATAGGATTACAAAATTTTTTTCTCAAGAAATGGTCTTGAGCCTGCATCAATCTTCTTAATTTGGATCTTGTCTCCCTTAATTTTTTTGTGTAATTTAAAATGAAAGAAGCTGAAACTCCTGTCTAAGCGACGCTCAAACTATGGTTTCACTACATGGCTGAATTGAACCAGGGAACAGACAAGCTTGAAAATAATTGCAACAGAAGCAGGAAAGGGTTTTGGCAGAGCCCAGTTCCCAGATATAGTTTGTAGAATTCTCTCATACACAGTCATTCTAGCCCAACTGAGTCCTTGGCTGCTGTAGCTCTGCTTACTTGTCCCAAAGCCAGCCAGTTGTGCGCGTGCCACAGCTGCTGAATGGTCTGCAAACCTGGGATATTCTTGCTGTGGTTAGAACAGTTTTCCATCTTACCTGTTGAATCAGGCTTTCTGCGCATCAGACATTTCAGCACTTAAGCTTTCTGGTCTCGCTGCTTGTTTTAAATTGAGAAGCTGTTCTGAAACATCCCTTCTCCTCTTTTATTTTTTCTGGTTTTTTTTATTCCCTACCCTCATGATCTATTGCTTTCTCATTTCTGCCAGCACACTGTCAAAAGGATGAACTCAGCAATGGAAAAACCTCTGTGGTAAAATAAGCTAGAAGATGCCTCTCAAACATTTGTAACCCAGTAACTTACAGAAATACATCTCACTGCACTGACTTCCAGCCAATTGTATCAGAAAACTCAGGGAAGATAAATATGAGAATGGTCTGCTTTTACTGCAAGAAAGAAACATATTTTAAAGCACTTCTTTTGTCTGCATTTTAGGTTTTCTTTGGAATCATTAAATAAAGATGGCAAATAGCAGGACTTTGGTGAATGGATACAATGGAGCTGAGTATGTACCAGTGGCAGTGTTTTCATTACAGCAGATACAGGAGGCATGTTTCTGAATATTATAAAAAATCATATTTTCTTCAGGTCTGAAGATAATATTCAGCTGTTGGTACTGGTTTAGGAAAGAGAGCATGACTAACAGAACATTTCAATTATTATGTCATGTCAGTAGGAGGTATTGCTGCTCAGATTTCATGTAATGGTAGGAAAGGAACATAAAAAGAACATAAACCCAGAAGGAAAGCAAAACACGACTTTTTTCAGTCTACTATGACATTTTAGTATTTTCTGGATCAAATTTTAAAAATGACCATCAGCAAATTCCAATTTAGAAACCTCAAATCTATGGCAGTTCTTATTGAAGCCAATATAAGTAGAGAAATATTTGCTTACTACAAACATATTTCAGCAGGTAAAGTGTCTCAATATGTATAAGGAAATACCATAATTCAGATACGATATTGGAATTTTCTGTTCAATATTGTTCATTGTGCAGTTATCAGTGATCAGTTAAGTTATCTATACTAAAGTAATCTATGTAAGATGTGGCCTCATGACATTTTCCAGTCTCAGGACATTACAGCTCATAGAGGTTACAGTAGATCTACTTGTCCCTAAATTTTATCCATTCCAGCTGGTTTCTATTTGAGGTCATTTTCTTGTTAAATAAGTAGCCTCCATTCTCATGTCCATGGCTTTCATATGTAAAAGCTTTCAGTATCAAAGTACTTTAGTGTCCTTCAAACTTCTATTAAAACAAGTAGGAATTTTGTCTGATTGCAAAGCACTGTGAAGGATCTTATCTGAATGCTGCATAACAGCTCCTCTTATCTTTCAGACATCCAGATTGAATTGCTCTGCAAGAGGATTTGGATTTTGTTCAGTTAAAAATGAATACATCATGTTCATTATTCAATTATCTGTCTTACATTGGAGAAGTTTCAGTTTCTGAAAGAGGAAGAAAGCAGAAAACATGGGTTTCTATTTAAAGTGGGCATTCCTTTTATCTTATTAGAGCCATACAGAGTGTTAAAACAAAAGGACCAGAAATTATAAAACAAACTCCAAGAGACTGATCATTATAATCAGGTTTTTTTCAAGGTGAAGTGCTAAAATTATCTGTGAAGAAATGACTAGCTCTGATTGCATCCACTTGTATCAAGGACACAGTTTTATGAACATGAACAGTTTAACTAAATAAGTTTGTATCAGAAGTAATGTGGTTAATTCATTAAATCTATACCATTTTTCTTTACCTAGTAGAAAGACAGACTTCTGAAAAATAAAATATTTTAACCTACAGACAAGGAGACTAGATGACAGAATACAGAAGAACCAAAGACGAGTTTAGAATCTGGGAGCATAGGAGAAATATTATCTATGCAGATACACTATAAATGTGACTCTATAAGTCTGTGGTGAACACAATTCCATAGAAAGTGCTGCAAGAAAAGGCAGTGGAAAAGTCAGCAATATTTTGTTTACGTAATCTTTGTGTATTATTTCCTTCTGTAGAGGAAAAAATTCTCATGTATTCTGGAGTGAAGAAATATGTGTCTGGAAGAATGAAAGAATGCAGGCTCATTTAAGAAAGTCCAGAAAAGCAGCAGAGGACATATTCTGATTCTCCCTACTGCTGGTGCCAAGTTTCCATTGATACTGATGGCTTAGGGCAGTTTGGCCACAGAAACTGTAAGCAACTGAGAGTTTTTAGCCATTTCTTCTGGCTGCTCCCCAGAACAGCTCTGTGGCAAATCCTGCAGAAGAAATCTATATAGAATATGTTCCTTCCTTGTCCACCTGTTGGCAGCCAAAAAATTATGCCTCTGTCTCTGCTCTCCATCTGTAAAATGAAAAATAATGGTATTCCTCTGTCTTCCAGAAATGTTATAAATGCACTAAGGCTTGTGAACAAATTGCTATTTAGTGATGCAGAAGTATAGAGGATGGAATGACTTTTTGCCATTGAGGAATTCTCCATAGCATTTATTTTAGTTTAACAATTAATTCTAGCTGACAGTGTTTTAGCACTAGAGATTTTAGACAGGTCTGCTTTTTCAGTTTTGTTTGGGCTTTTTGTTTATTTGTTTGTTTATTACAGGTGCTGTATTTTCAGGTCAGACTGAGCAGTGCTGAAGTTGATGGCAAATTAAGACCTTTACCTTACAAGATTCCTCTGTTTTTGTGATTAACCTTTTGTTGTGAAAAGACATCCTGTTTTCACAGATGAATTCCTTGAAACACACTGAACCCCCAAAATGCTTGACCATCACTAGAGTGTGAGTTTAACTTCTTTTTACATTGTACTGAGGAACTAATGGAAATACTAGCTTGGGGTTAGTCCTGTTGGCTGCTGGTGCAGCTGCAGTTTTTACAAGGAGGAAGATAATCAGCACTGGTAATGAGAAGATCGAGCGTGTGGCCATTCCCACCCTGGAAGAGTGGCTGGCCTCAAACCAGCCCTGCCAAGCTGGTGGAAGAGCTCTGTAGTTCATCCCTGTCTCTGCTGCTTGGGTGCTGTTTTGGGGAAGGTGATGGTGCTAGGCTGTCATGGACAGCACAGAATCAAAGTTTTAAAAGCCTCATAAAACTCTACACATCAGCTGGTTTCACTTGGGGGAAATATTGGTGTCCAGTCCTCAAGTGCCTTGGGAGCTTGCAGCAACAGCCGACCTCATCCCATCCAGGATGGCTCTTCCTGGGGAAGTGCCTGGGGATGGCCAGGATGTGGCTGACCCCAGCCACCTCCCCTGGCCTCAGCCACCTCCCCTGGCCTCTTGGACCTGCTGAGGAGGTGGCTGGTTAGGTAGGCACCATGACTACTGCCCCAGGGTGCCTGGCACAGTTTTATCCACTGGATTTGATACAGCTCCTGTGAATTGTACTGTTACAGACTCATTGCAGTTAGTGCCCCCAAGGGTTTGAAAATTTCCAGAGGATCTATTCAGGCAACTTCCTAGGCTGCAGTGTCTTGAGTTCTATGATTTTGGTATATTCCCATGTAGGTGGAGACAGCAGTGAGAAGGGAATGAGCAGCTCCATGTGCCCATAGCTGGTAGGAGTGATGTGTGTGTCCTGCCATGAGGCACTGGGGCTCTAGTGCCAGGAGCAGAATGCCACAGGGTGTGGATCACTGGGCTGCTGGCTCTGGAGGGATGCAGCACTGAGAGTGGGGCCAGCTTGCTGGGATAGCACTTTATGGAACATACATTTCCCAAATCCTTTTGTAAAGAAATATTCTCCATGCAGGAACAAACATTTCAGACCCTCCATGCTATTACAAAGCTGATTCTCTAAAAACGCATAGAAGGAATAATTTCTAGTACTTGAAGGATATGATGGATGCCCTGATGACCTCTCACACAAAATCTTTGCGATGGACCTTCCCCATCAGGAATACTTAATGAGTGAAGTTGTCAAGGTTTGGTCTGATACCATGTGGATTTAAAAGCTAATTGTACAATCAAATAATGGCCTAAGGCAGGAGGAACAGTTTTGAGAGGATTTCTTTGGGCCATGGAGCTGGCTTTAATTTTGCCTCATGTTTTAGGCTTATTTGGTAAACTATTCCACACATACATGAGGCTTTGTACTGCAATTGGCACCTGGCATATCATTTATGTGTTTAAATAAATAGATCAGAGATCCAAAAAAACCAGAAATGCTTCTCAGAACAATATGCAGTCTAATGCTTCCTATGGAATTAAATAAATATAAGCCTGTCACCTTAAATAAATGGAAATGTCTTGACTCTAATCATACAATTGCAAGACTTTCCTATAGCTGCAAAGCACAGGACTAATCTGGAGTGAGTCTTTGAAGTGCAAATTGTACATTTCCCACCAAACACTTGAAGTAAAAGATGGGAAACATCAATTCACACTACTGACAAAAAAAGACTTCAGTTTGTCACAAGAAGAAAGGTTTTAAATTTGCAATTTTCATCTATAATATAAGGTGTTAATGACTTTTATATTTTATCCAGATGGGTATGTAAATTCCTTCTGAACTTTGTTACAGAGCATCTATTGTGCAACGACTGAAAAGTGTAGGGAGTGTAATCAGTTGAGGGGGGAAACATCTAATTTACCTTCTCCTGTTTTGTTTTTTAGTTATTTTATGGATTCTGACATGGTATCCTTCTCAAATACTGTGATTGAAATCAGTGGAAATACTTTTTTTTTTTTAATTTTTAAATAAGTTTCAGATCAAACCAGTTTTGGAAAAGGCAGGAAATTCCTTTTGATTTTTGTCAGAGTAGACAATGTCAAACACTCTTATTAATTCATTTTTTTCAGATAATAAACCACCTTCAATATGTTAAAAGACATTTATTGGGAAAGAATTGGAGGATTCACTATAGATGACCTTGATCCTGTGATCCACTGGTGGTAGACACTGAGTGCTCCTCCAGTTTTTCTGCAGAAGCAGAATAAAGGCTGTAGAGTAAGACTTCATTTCCTGAAGACAGATCCATTTTAACAACCCCCAAGCTGTTGAACTGTGAGGTACAGAAAAATTTAAGGTCTTCTGTTGAACTTAAAAGACTGGTTTATATCAAGAGTAGCTGAGTAACTTGCAACAACTTAATAGGAATCTTAAACATTCATAGTTAGAGCATTCCCTTTATGTTTGACAGGAATATTCCATATTGCAATTTGTGCTGCTTATTGCTTCTTCTTGTGTCACTGGATACTCCTGAGAAGAGTCTAGCTATATCTTCCTTATGCCCCTAATGCCTGTGTAATTAACATAAAACTGTTAAAAGTATTTGTAGCTCAAACACTTAAATTAGAGACTAAGGTGACCAACAGATTTTTCCTTCTTCTTCCATTTCCTTCTTCAACTCTGTTTCCTAGGCATAACCTTTGTTTTGGTGTACAAAATTGATTACAGACACAGGAATACTGCAACATGAAGTTGAAGCCTTTGTTAAAATGTGGGGGAAAATTGCCTTTACAGATCTATTCCCTAAAGGTAGGACCTATTTTGTATCTGAAATATGTGCACTTTAAGTCATAGGTGGCTGCATGCGTTTGGCCCTTCATAGTAGTTCCATCCCTGGCACATTTAAAGGTTTTTTTCTCTGGAAACACTCCTCAAACATTCTATTTCTAATTACTAGGATTTTCTTAACTAAGGACCATTTTCTAAGTGCAGAACTGAGTCCAACCTAGATCTCTCCTATCTATGAAATAAATCACTGGGATGAATTTCATGCTTGGCTACAGCAGCATAAATTTAAAGTAGATTCATTGAGGTCCACTGGGTAGCTGCAGATTTATGTTGCCATTAGTGAGACATGATTTGCTGGAATTGTTTGCTTTTTTACTCTCTCATTCCTACGGTTTCTGTGGTAGTAAAATGTGGAACAGCAATTATTTAGTCTTAGTAACATTCTAACAGTTACATTTCAAAGAGATAAAACTTGCCCAAATCAGGTATAAACAATAATGTAACAAAACTGTTTCTTTCCTGGTGGTAGTAGAAACCTGGGCTTCCTAGGATATAGGTTATGATCTCAGGCTGCTTTTCCTTCTAGCCATCCCTTTGAAAAATCTAAGTCTTCTGTTAATGCAGATACTGTGGTCTTAAAGACAGTAGCTTTTGTATTTTCTGAGAGTAGGTGCTGAGAACAGACACAGTTAACTCCTCCTGAGGGAAAGAAAGGCTGTAGGGTGAATTCAGTCCTCCCAAGTACCAGAGAAGCCATGAGGCAGTAAGATGTTACCAGTGCCTCACTCACAGGATGACTTTTCCTAGAATTCAGATGTAGTTGTTACTTATCAGAGAGTTGAACATCATACAACACCTCGTTTTGTAAGCTTTGTTGCTCCTGAAAATCAGCAATAGGAGCTTCTCTGAGTTAATATTATTTGCCCTGTGTAGCTGGAGGAAGACAAAAGCATGCCCGAGAGCTGGATCTCTGAAAATTTCAGGGGGACTGTTTGAGTAATCCATTCCTGTGAAATTATTCCTATTCTAATATGTGTGAAGAGTAGCACCAGATTTGAGGCTCTGTTGCAGGATGGGTGGTGGGGGAAGAATCCTGAGGAAATTCAGCCTTCTTTTTTGGGCCTATGTTTCTGGCAATGGCCAATAATGGCCAAAGCCCATTGGAAGAAAAAAAGGGCAATATAAAAATATTATTCAGACCCATCTGAAATACATTAGATATCAAATTTGTCCTGGGCATCTCAAGACCTGCCTTGTGCTTTAGCATTCATCATGGTTACAGTTATCAAGCCTCATAACATTCTACTTTTCCTGCGTCAACTCTCTCTATTTCAGCAACTACTGATCAAAAGTAAAGATCAGCCCCCCCTGCTTTAATTCAGCTGATTGATGGAGTACTTTATTTTATTGCACCATTACTGGTCTGCTAAGTATATTGGCCCTTGTGGCTACCTTCTCTTGTTTGGAAAAACACTCTCAATACAGCAATTTATTGCCCAGCACACTTCTTAAAATGTCACAGAAAATTGGATTTTAATAGACATGGTTGGTAATAATCAATGACCTTTTAGAACATGTTGTGCCAATAAGTGGTTACAGGCTGTCTTTTCTGAAATATCTTCAATGATCCTATTCTTTCTCCAAATATCTGTAATTCCTCCAGGAATTTAATGAAACTTCACAGGCAAGTGGATAGGGCAAATAGTTTCTCTTGACTTTTGATCTGGAAAAAAATTATTCTTGCAAACAGAGCAAACATGTAGAATAAATTGTATAATTTTGTGTTGTGAAAGTCCATGTACAGTGTAATCACAGCTAATACAGGTCATGGATATACTGAGATTTTAAAAGTGAAATTTCCCTTAGTCCAGCCACTTTGTGGTGGGCTTGTCTGGCCAAGCTGAGCACAGATACAGGTTACCCTGGCTGGGCACCTCCCCTGAGGTTCCAGGTGAGGTAATATAAAAGCTTAAAGCTGCCCTCCTATGGTTAGGTTGTTTCAAACATCCAAATTAACTAGATTAAAGTTGAAGTACAATTACTGTTTGGATTGTGTTTCAGGCAGACACTGGAAGAAGGATTCAGGTATGAGTTCCTGCACTAGAAATACCAGTTTATGTAAATTAATTGTGTGAACTGAAAAACTCAAAAATCATCGACAGAGGTTTTGCTTAGCCAGTTCTTTGAGGATTCTTGGATGAATCCCATCAGAACCCATAGATTTGTAAGGATCCAAATGGAGCAGCACATCCTGCACAATTTCTCCTGGGAACTGGTGATTCAAACAAGTGCAAACTGTTACAAACTATGGCTTATCCTGCCTCTAAGGGTAGAAGTTCTTTGTTTTAAAGGAAACAGTCAAACTTACAGTAGAATGTAAATCCAGAACAATGTGCCTAGAATCCTTTTTATAGGACATGTAGGTTATTAATTTAGGATTGTGCAGAAATTCTTCACTGGGAAAGTTGGTCAGTATCTTTTTTGCTGTTTAATTACAAAATATGTGTGCTACATACACTTCTAACTGCCTAGCACAAATAATTGTGTGATAATTAATGGCTTGCCAAAAAGCTTTCTTTTTTATAAACAACAATTTATTCAAAGGGAATTTTAAGCAGCCACTTTCAATCCTCAATTGAAAGTATATCTTGGCAACACTATTTATCTGCCCCAGTATTTGAAATGTAATAAACAGAGTTTGATGCACTGCAAAGAGAGAATTGAGAAGAAAGTGCAAAACACTTAAAGGAAATATTGAAATACACTGAACTCAGCAAAATGCTTTGAAATACGTCATATTACCAGTAGGGTGGCAGTGGAGGGACGGTCCTAAACAAGCAGTAATACATTTGTAGTGAATGGAATACTGATTTTTCTGTTGCAGCCATAATCATGTACCTCAGGAGAGCAAAAAAATCCAAATGATGTTATATTTACTAATCATAGATACTTCTGAGAAAGGGAAGGTTGTCTACATATACTCTCAAAGTTAATCTTTGCAGTTATTTTTAATGAAGTTGAATCTTGGTGTAGAGTTGAGGTCTATTTTATGTATTCAATTATTCATTTCTGTGATGAAATCACAGTGATGTTTATGGACTCTATAAAAGTGGCATTTGATATGCATGGCAACCTTGACCTGACTCTACTGGTTTGGTCCTGCAGCCCACAGAGTGGATAGATTTTTCTTAGCTTCATTGAAATGGATGATTAAAACAATTAGCATAGTTCTGTATCTCTTTGCTTATGCAGATACAAACTTCTGGAATTTTGCCTTTTTGATGAATATCTTTCATGTCTTTCATGCTCTGACTGACAATGGGAGAGAGTCCTTCTTTCGCTTCTTTTTTAGCCAGATCAGTTGCTGTTTCTTCAAGGGCATATTATCTATCAGGAGTTCTATGTTCTATGACAGCTTCTGCTATTAATGCTTGGGTTGGTTTTTTTTCCCCATTTTTCTGGTTTGGGTTTCCTGAGTCTTTTTTCCCCTTAACTTTCACTGTAAGTCAACAGCTTTGAAAATCACATTCTTGCATAGAACATATATCTATCAGGATTGCTTTACTGATGAAATCCTTAACATTCACAGAATGTTGCATTGGTAAAATAATGGAAATTATTTTATATTACTTTAATAATGAAAGTAATGATATCATAGAAATAAAGTCTGTAATTATTCAGTAGGATTCAGAAAGATTAATTAGCATACCAGTTAGGCTCTTTGAATTGGAACATCTGACATACTTTTCCTATATGCAAACATATGTGCCCTTCTGAGCTCAGCTGCCCTATTTGAGGCATGGGTTCCTCATTGTTTGGCAAAATTTAATGGAAATAAGAGAAGGTATGGATGGTGGAATGTTTCCTGAGTGGTTAAAAAGAGCTTGGGCAGCCTGTATTTGACCCTTTGTATTTATGAAACTGAAATGTCACAGTCAGAGGAACTGAAACTGTGTATGAAGGTGCTAGGGAAGTTGTTTAACAAACATCTCTCTTTGATCCTGCCCTAGTTTAAAACTAGAGAAGCATCAAGGTGAAAAAAAACTGTTGCTAGAAGTGTAAAACTTAAATCGCAGGGCTGCTTAAGAAAAGCAGCAGAAATTTTAGCACACCATCATGTTTCCTCTATAAAGAATAGCAACAGGTTCCTCTTTCCCAGCATGTAGTAAAAAAATAGATGCAATAATAGAAATGATAGATACCTCTTCCTCTGCTGGCTTGATTTTTATTTTCCTTTTTTAAATTTATAGATCAATGATATGAGGGCAGTAGGCACTAGACAAAGTTGCCCAGAGATGTGGATGTCCCATCCTTGGAAGTGCTCAGGGCCAGGTTTG
Organism: Anthoscopus minutus; assembly: GCA_013399455.1. Taxonomy (NCBI): domain Eukaryota; kingdom Metazoa; phylum Chordata; class Aves; order Passeriformes; family Paridae; genus Anthoscopus; species Anthoscopus minutus. Next base: position 30,401 of record VWYI01046436.1, on the reverse strand, counting down.
ATGGGGCTCTGAATAAACTGTTCTAGTGTAAGGTGTCCCTGTCCATGGCAGGAGGTTTGAAACGAAATGCTCTTTAAGGTCCCTTCCAACCCAAAACATTCTACAATTCCATGGTGTGCAGTATGGACACTGCCATGCCCACTCTAGGTAGTTGTGAATTGCCCATGCCCAAAGAGGCAGAGATTTGATTTTTAGACAGGCATTGTTAAAGTGAGAGGCGTGCCTTTAAGTCCCAGGAAGAGTGGATTCCACCTCTCTGCCTTGGGGGATGTGTCCTCTAAGCCCAGGAAAGGTAAAACTCCACCCTTCCTCTATAAAATCAGCCACCCTCTGCCTGTTCAGTGTTCTCTGTTTCTGGATTAAGCTGAGTTGGTTCCTGTGTTGGTGCAATAATGGATTCCTGAGTTTAACCAAGCACAGACCCATTTCTTTGGTTCCTCATGCTGGTCACCAGCAGCTGTAACCTCCCTGGACATGATCCTGCAGCTGTGGAATGGCACAGGTAGTAACTGGTTCCTGCTGAACAGCAATTAATGTGTGCTCCACCACATTCAGTAGCATTTTCAACCAATGGCTTTATCTTCTGTTTCTCTTGCTATCTGTAGTTTTCAGGTGTTGTTTTCTTTGCACGGCCTTCACTTTTTCTGGGAAAATGACCTGCAAAGACGGAGTCTTTGAGAGCATTTGCTGCTAAAGCCCGTATCTCTTTAAATTTTTTGTAAAATACAATCACTGAGAATTAGAGAGCATGCTTGAATCAACTTGAGTTAATGTTGCCTCACAAGAGGCAGGAATTGGAAAAACAGAGGTTTGTCTGTCTAGGTAAAATTCTTTTCCCTTACACTTTGATTCTAGTATTACCATGAACCTTGCAGTACAACTACAGCAGACTTAAAATTGAAAGATTAGTTCCTTACCAGTCAAAATATCAGTACAGTATTTTTATAATAAACCATTCCTTATCACTGGAATATATTATCATTAGTAGTTCTCTTTTTGTAGGGCTGTCTTTAGGGCAGTGTTGAATGAATAGCGCTTTGAATACAGTCTTTGGGAAGATGTATAGGTCTTATATGTGTTTGTGCTACAGAAGAAAGTGCACTGACCTCCTACTTCTACTTTTTTTTTCTACATTCATTTGAAACAGTCATGTCCATCAATACACACCTGCCATTGCTGCAATTTATACTAAAAAAATATTAATTCGGTCACATTTTTAGACACAAATAGCAAAACTACTCCAGCAGCCCCTGTGCAGCTGAGGGAGTTGCAAGGACCTGTCTAATCTAATTTCAGAGTTCCAGCTGCTGTGAGGTCAAGGAGGACAGTGAGAGAGATGGAAACAACAACAGCAGCAGCAGAAAGTAGGAAACCATTAACTAATTGGAAGAGAGAGGTGTCCGTCCTTTGGTCAGAGAGAAACCCTGATTAAAATATGTCAAGGGTACAGCTGAGAAGTTGTTGGGAAAAGGAGAGAAAAATGCTTTCTCAGACACTGTGATGATGTGAAAGAGAAGGTTAGAGAGATTGCCTGAGGCAGTAGCACAGAATTCTTTTTGAAACAAGGGGAGGCAATATTGTAGGCTACTACAATATAGCTGAATACTAGCTGTAGATAGATTATATAAGGATGAACTAATGTCAAAAGATGAAAAAAAAGGCTGTGGGTGCAGCATAAAGAATAGATTAAAGAACTGAGGAAACAGCATTTGTACCTTTCCTCGTCAGACTGAAAATCTGCAGCTATTTTCACAAGGTTTCCATAAAGATTCATCTGACTTATACGCTCACAAGAGGCAAGGATAAAATCTGAAGTTCCTGTGGTTGCTCTCCTTGCTTGTCCAGAACTATTTTGTAATGGGAGAAGAATGGAATAAGCTCAAACCTCTCAAAAAATATGCAGAGTGGATTGTGATGTACTGACTGCTTTAAACCTGGGTGCCTGCAGGGTAGGGTTGGCATGTGAGCACCAAGGAAGAGCAGTGGATGAACAAAAACTTTCTGCTTCTTTTTCTGAATTTTTCACAAAATGCTGAGTTCTGCTTTTCCCCAGAGCAAAATGTGAACTTCCAATTCTGGTCTTTCCAAGGATAAAACAGCCAGATGCGAGAAAAATGAGTTCAACAAAACAAGGGAGGATTCAGGGAGAGGAGAATACAATGGTCATGCATGCAAAGCATGCATCAGCCACACTGGCATTTTAGAGAAGCTATTTAATATTTCAAGAATTAAAGATATCACCAAGTATGTGATCCTGAGGTGCTTTTCAAGGTGCCTGTGTTCTCATTTATCCTTTTGGAGGCTTCCCTGTCCAGTCTAATTTACACTGTTCAAATTGCAATGCATTCTAACAGTGCCTGAAAGGTTCCACCCAGGTAAGGACTGCTGGAGAGCAATTTGTTCCAGACTAAAATTTCTAGATGTGTCAATAGTACCTGGGGAATATCCAGCCAGTTATTTACATTTCTATCTATTTTATATATCCTTATACAGAGACAAAGAATAGGTGCTGTGGGACGAAATATGGCTCAGGACATCCTTTTTTAGGTGGCTTGTCTGGCAGTCCAGTCACTGCTGTCCTGACACTGGGCCAGCTCAAGGCAAGAAGAACACACTGCCTTCGTTTCTTAACATCCAAGCAAGAGACAAGACACCACAGCACCAAAATCAAAGCCATTAAAGTGATTTTTACACACATTTTAATGGACATTTTAATGTCCTTTAATGTGCTGCAAAGGGAAACTTTCAGAAAATATATTGCTATACATATGCTTGTCTTCTTCTAATATGAACTAACAAGAATATATAAAAGAGGGGCTTTAGAAACTAAACAAAAACTATTTAATTTAATCCCATTAGATGAATCTCTTTAAACCTTATTACCATCATGTGGCATCTTCTCTTCCATGTTAGCTGTATGTCCTATAAAACACAAATATCATCAGCTAACAGGAACAAAATGATAGAAAAACTATTAAAAAATAATGGTGACTTGTTAGGAATATTTCTTCTGTGCTATGGAAGGGAGAGTGCATTGCTTAATCAAATCTAAGCAGAGCAAATGAACTGGCTTCCTCCTTAAGCCAGTTAAGCTTCCTAACCAGTATATTCACACTTGAAAGTAGAAATTCCCTTTGGAATTCAAAGAAGATATATTCATAAAAATTTCTGGGAAGTTGCAGAATAGCTACCATATTGAATCATCATTTTTATATCAGAAAGCTTTCTGCCCACTTTTGTCTCAATGTGCTGTTTTCAATGATGCACTTCAAGCAGTAAAATGGTAGTTTACAAAAATGAAATTATAGTATTTATCATGAATCTTGCCTTGATTCAGGGGAAGATATGATTTCAACATAAAAAGAATTTGTAGGTAATAAGGTGTAGTTCATGTAGCTGGCAGCTCTGTGGTACTTGGCTGCTGACTGGTGATAAACTATGACTAGGCTTAAGTAAAGGCCTTCAAATCTGCACAAATTCCTGCCTAATTAAGTGAGATGTAACTTCTCAGCAGCCACTTTCTTCCTATCAAGGTCATTACAAAGTGGTTTGGAATGTGATGGCATTTTTCCATTTTGACTAGTTCCATTGGTTTTGTCTGCCATGTACAAACCATTCATTTTTCGGGAGAATGTATTAATTTATTCCTGTGATACCTTCTTCAGAGTTTTCTATTGATTTATGCTTTTCATCTGTCATTTATAAGTAACTGTTCCAGCCCTTGTGATTTTTTTTTTAACTATTCCCTAGATTCCTGTTGCTATTGATTTCTTTTTCTACTTTTGTATGCTATTTTTCAGAATTAATCCGCTTTGTAGCTTTCTTTTTTTTTCTTTTTTTTTTTTTTTCAATATGTATGGTAAGAAAATCTGGAGCAATCCATTGACTTTGTAATAAAGGACAACCAGTAACTGTGGTGCTGGATTTCCAACTCCTCATCTTTCAGACATATATTAATGATTTTTGAGTACATCCATTACAGAACAGTAGCAAAAAGAATTGAAAAAAATTCAATTTCTTTGAAAATACTAGCTCATTCTCTTTGTTGCCTTGCATAAAAATGCTTTAGAAAAATAATTGAAAAGTCTCATTACAATTTTGGGAGCGATTTCCACATAGAATTGTCTTCCTCTTCTTAATAGTCCTTTAAAATTCCTATTTCTACTTTTAAATTCTTCAAGCAGGCTGGTGGCTTGAGGCATCTATAATGGAATATCATACTTAGAATCTGTGCGTAATGTGTCAGCAAAGACCATTGCCAGTCTATAAGGGCTCAAGTAAATTGCAGGTATTTTGATAGTTTAAAAGCAAGCAGAAATGCCTCATAAATTGCACCTTTAATAAGTTAGGTATTTGGGAGCAATAATTATAATTTTATTTTCCCCTAAACCTCAAGCAATGTGGAAGTACTCATCTATATACTCACTATATTCATGTGCACTCTAAAGTGCAATCAGAATTTTCCCTTCATACATAGCAAACAAAAATTTTTTTTTTTTTAAAAAAAATCTATGGGGTACACAAAACTTTTTCTTTCTGTGATTTAAAGAAACTAGCCAGAATATAGGTATAAGACTTGCTTTGCACCAAAGGAAGAAAGTCAATCTTCCCAGACTAACACAAGAGCCAGAGAACACTCCCTCTCCTGGAAGCACGGTTTGACCGATGCAGAAATGTAAGCAGTAATAATAGCAACAATAATAGCCTGAAGCAAAATTTTAAAAAAAGAAAAGAAGGTCAGTTTTGGCTCCCCTTACTGGTTGCCCTTACATTCTTGTGTGCATGAATATGGTCCTAGCAACATTGCTGAGGTTTCAAAATGCCCTTTATAAAATATAGAGTTGAAAAGCAGATTTCTTTTTTGTTGTTTTTATATTAAAATTATGTGTCAGAATCCCAGTCACTGAGGTGATTTATTTTTTCCTAATTCCGTTCCAATTGGGTTACCACATAGCCAGGGAGTAATTGCCTTCATTGACTGCTGCTTACTGGAAAGCATCAGCAACCTGAAGAGCATGAATTCCTGCCTTTTTCTTTCTACATCTTCATCTTTTCAGTTCTACTGTGATGTCTAAAATCACTTCCATGACAGGAAGGGTGTAGTATTTGCCTCAACTGCACTTTTTGTAGGAGCAATCATCAGTCTTTTCAGCTATGATTTTCCCCACCCATCCATCCATATGTTCCTTGCAATACGTTTTCCCAGCGCCAGACCTCCCAGGCCGGGGGAAGCTCTGGAGTTCTCTCCCTCCCACTGGTATTTGCTCCAGCTCTGAGTTCCAGGACTCTGTTCTGTCACTCAACCTGCAGCAGCTTCCCTGGCTGTGCCCTGTGCCCTGACCAAGGCATGGGAGAGGCATTCCTTTCAAAGGAACCAAAGGCTTGCTTTCTTCTTTGCTGCTCAAAGGTTTTTTTTGCCTCTCAGTCAATAGAGGAAGGGTTTAAAGTGTGGGGGTTTTGCTTGCTTGTTCATTTTAAAGTATCCAAATATTCATTTAGTAACTGTAGTTTTGGGGGCAGGTTACTGGCTGACAAAAAAGCATCACTGATCGTTGATTTTTTTCTAAAAGGAATTTTGCTGCTAAAGAGCTGCAAAGATGAGCAAAGGCTTTCAGTTCAGTCACTCTATTTGTTTCCAGGGAGAGGGAAGTGAGAAGCAGACCTTGTTTATGAATGCTACTGATCAAGAGAGATAAAGCTAAACTTTAGTTATTAGTAAAGTCTAAAAGGACTCCTATGTACTGATTCATTGTTATGAACAAAGTGTTCAGAAGCCACAAAAGACAGGTAGATGCTGTGATGCCCCCAGGAAATAAGACTCCCTCAAGCATCAAAATGCTTTTAATGCTCATCGGTGGGGGGTTGATGTGCAGAGTCCTTTTTCATTGGGGAAGAACAACACGGCACCGTCTCAACTTCAAGTTTAACAGCCTTGCTTTTGGTATGAAAGGCATTTGGCAAGTAAATCCATTACAATAATCAGGAGTGCTGCTCTAACAACTGCTGTCAGGCAAAAAGCTTCTGTTCTCTCTCTTGTCTCTTCCTACTCCTTTACATAACAGCTATATCCAGTGAACAGACTCAAGCTATAATAAATAACTCTTTAAGACACTGGCACTCACGGGATGGACTTCAACTTCTACACTTTCCCGTCTCTTCTGAAAAAAAATTAAAATATATATATTTTTGTCTCTTATTTTGCATTCCAAGAAGTACTGACATGAAAAAAGAGCATTATTGCTAAACATATGCTTACTGCTTTAGTTGCCAGGATATAGGAGGATGGAAGATGTCCATCCAGTGTGACTGCAGCTCTTCACTGTGGTTTAATCTTACAAAGTAATGAACTAATCTGTAATGTGCTCTGTGTGTGTGTCTGTTTGGCTTATACAAGACTACTGGTACAACTATTTGTGCAAAAATACCCTGCTCTCACCAAAATAGTTAGGCTACTCTAGTAAATATGTAGATATTCACTTATGTATTTGAACTCTGTCCATTTACAGATTGTGGGCTTATCAACATGTGGTTTCTGGCTAAGCTCTGATTCCAAAATTGGAGTTTCTGAGACTAATTAAGATCATTAGCATACTACTGAACATTTTCAAAACATTGTAATTGAGACCAAAATCTGATTTCTGTATGCCCTGCAGTTTTATTGGTGGTTTTGCTTTCCATTTGGAAGTGGAGCCAAGATCACAGAATATTTCAATAACCTACAGTGGATGGCTGCTAAATGTCATTCTCTTGAATACAATTACAACTTTAAAAAAAAAGAAAAGTACACTGTCCATTTGCTCTAAATGCATCTTTGATGGATGTTTCTGTATCTTTGTGATAGATTTTTTCCCCCTCTCCCCTCCTTTTCTTTTCCTTTTCCAAAATCAACTCAATTGGATGAAGTTGTACGTAGCTGTAATAATCAATGGTGATATAAAATCAATTAGAAATTGGTCTGGCATAATGGAACTGAAATTCTGGGTCAGATTCTAGGTAAGAAGTAATCAAAGTGCTTAACTTTCTACACTACAAGGAGTTCAGGAGCTAATTTTCGCTCAAAAGCATGATTATACTTGTAATTTTGCAGTACTGTTACAGCAGTGTAACTATTTTTGACACAACTCAGATCAAATCTTAATTTTTAAGATGAGCAATTGGGAAAAGGTGAATGGCTTCTTAGTTCATCCTGGTAATCCAATACTTTGTTCTGTACTTGTGTCTGATATTGCAGTGATGGGTTTGCTCTTATTTGTCACATCTATTTTCTGTGTCAGATATCCTTTAAACTGGGCAATGCCTTTGGGCAAGTAGAATGACTTTTAAGTTGAGGCTGGCTGGGGGAAAGAAAGGTGCTAGTAGATGTGAAAAGAAAAGAAAATGTGAATCACAGTAGTGATGGTAGTGATTTGCTTATATTTCATTATAGATTTAATTAGAGAAGTTACATTTACAGCCTGATCTCCATCCTCCTCTCATTTTGTTGACACATTCATACCACGTACCTACTAAAACTGTTCAAAAAAATCCTAATTCTGCTGAAATCACTGGCAAAATACTAACTAATTTCAATGGGACAAATATGCACAGAAATAGAAAAGAAAGATGGCTGCTCTAATTGATCTTCCTATCTCAATTACAGGAGGTGATTTCCTGCTCTTTTTTTGCTATCAGTAATACTAATATCTTCAAAATCCCAAACACAAAAAAACCTCCAAACAACAGACTAAACCATCACCAACAATAACAACATCCAAACAAAGAAAAACCCCACAAGCTGTCCAGAAAGATGCACTTTACAGAAGAACTAGGATGACTCTTGCATGAATTTTCTTTCACTGAATCATAAAATGACTGAGGGATTTGGGTTGGAAGAGAGATTAAAGATCATCTTCTTCCTACCTCCTGTCATGGGTGGGGACACTTTCCACTAGACCACATTGCCCAGATCTCTACCCAGCCTGGCCTTGAGCAGTTCCAGGGATGGGGCATCCACAAATTCTCTGAGCAACCTGTGCCAGGGCCTCACTGTCCTCACAGTAAATTTTATAGATTATATATTTTAAATATCTATATCTATGGCTATACCTATCCCTTATATCTATATGTGTGTAAATTATATCTAAATAGCACACAATTATTACATAAAGGTGAGCATTTCCTCTTTGCTCTGAGCAGTGACCTGTTGATACCTATCCCATCTAATCCCTTTTCCTTCAAGAAGACCTGAACAATAAATGCTACTGCTCCCAAAGGGCAGATCCATAATGATAGTAATTACCTACATCTTTTTCCCTTTCTTTCTTTTGTGTATTTCCAGTTCTATTTTTTTTCAGCAAAAATGAATGTGGAAGAAGAAATGTCATCTACTTATTGCTTTTATGTGATATTGTTAGAAATGTAGATTTTCTGTATAGTCAACAGCTTTTTCCTCTGCAGTACTTCAGATGACTTAAGTTGGAAGGCATAAATACCCACTTGGATGTTTACATTTAATTAGATACTTTGTACTCCTTTACTGAGACACCTGGAGAAGAAAATTCATTGTGCCCTATAGTAACTAATGTTTTTGAGCCTGAATTACTCCTCAGAATACACTCTAAATTTGGTGTTGCTTGGAGGATATTTTTGGGATGGAAGACAATAATTTGTAATTATGAACAAATATCTGTTGTAGTTCAGTATCTTTCTCCCTCAGTCTTTTCCTCTTCTTCATATTCAAATCTACTGCATCTGCTTGTATCATCCCAAAACCAGTTCAAAGCCAAGATTTGGAGGCTTTTTTCTTGGCTCTCCCACCAATCTGTTTAACTGGTTATTAAGTGTCTATCACAGCAGTCTCTTTCTTACCCTGTGCACGTATTAGGAATCATTAGCTTTGTCACTAGAGGATAAGTATCCACATGGAAAAGCTGCAATGCACACAAGGTGCAGTCGATTGACATTACATCATATGCCTTGTTATATTACCAAAACAATTAATTTATCTGAGTATCAACACTGCATGTACACATCACATCATTTTTAAATCATAGCGCTTAGCAGCAAAGAAATTAATAATTAAGAACACATAAAACTTATGCTGCCCACACAGTAAGTACATTATTCTTCTCAAGACTTTTACCTTAATAGACTATAAGCTCTTCAATGAAGGCAGATTTTTGCTGTTTCTGTCCCATACTTGTCTGTGTCTGTCATAGGAGGACAGTCCTGGTTTGGGACAAATTTGAGAGGAAACCTCCAAATGGGGTCTCTCCAGGAAAAAAATAAACAGATTCAAGCTGCCCCTCCCCCAACTGGTTCGGGGAAAAAAAAATTTCCTTGAAGGAAAGTGGAAAAGCTGTTTATTTAACAAGCAAAATATCCACAAGCATAAAAATGGAATAATATTAAACAATGAAACCTCTCGCTGCTTAAAGAGATGGCAAATCCAGGAAAGTCCTTGCCGTGAGGTGCAGCTCGGCTCGCTCAGTCCCTTCTCAGTCTCTCAGGTGCCGGAGAGTGCCGAGGCCCAGGCCCCGGTGGGCCACAGGCCTGAGCTCCTGGGGTGTTCTGGGTTTCCAGTCCAGAGCAGGTTTGAACGGATCCAAGGAAAAAGGAAAAAAAACCACAGTCCAGGGAACTTCCCTGCCCCAGCTAGCTAAAAACTAACTAAAAGCAAAGGAGAGCTCTGTCCCGCTGTCTGTCCGTGCTGCAGACAACACAGTCCGGAGAGAGCTGTGGGGGAGTGAGAGCTGTTTCTGAAAACAAACTGCGCGCTTCTTCTTTCTCCTCTTCACTCTCAGAACCAGTCTTAAAGGTGCAGAACTTAATATGTAATATAAACAGAACACACGATTTGGGGATACAGGCATCATAAAGTCACCCCAGGACAAGGACCCTGTTTGCTCTATACCAAAACTGGAGGAGGTCATAGATAACTTGTCTTAAGAATATGTACAGGCATCTTGTGATTTTAATTCCATTCTAAGCTGATCATTAATAATTTGAAAATTTCTTGATCATAACTTCTTGGCCCTTGTTTAATTTTGATTTTTCACTGTCTGAGAAAAATTTTTGTCTGGTGGGAACTGTGCTGAGATGATGTATGCCTAGAACTTGTGCCATGTCAGAGCAGTGCTACCCACATTGCCAGGTGTTAACCATGAGGATGGTTTTGATTGCCCTGTAAAATGAGCATACCAAACTGGACGCTACCCTAAATGAGCTTCCTGACTGGGAATAAGTGTCTAGCCCAGAGCAGCAAAGCAAATCTTCTCTGCCACAGCAGGATATGTCACTGCTTCATGCAGTTGGTCCCATTCAGTTCATGACTTCTGCCACCAGCACTTGAGCTCTCTTCCATGCTTCATCTCTCAGGCCATCTGTACATCAAGGTGACTTGTGAGTGTGAAGCCATAGCAGCCTGAGTTTTGACACAGCCATATCCATAGTCATGGATCAGTACTGGATATGCTCCAAGACACTTCCACTAAAGAGCCTGTGTCTTTGCTGCACAATCTGTGAGGAGCCTAAATGGCACACCTGCTTTCAGGCTGGTGTTGGGGAAACCTGCACCATGCAATTTTAAGTGTGTTGCTACTCCAAAATCCTTTTTCTAAGCTTATGTTACTGTCTATATCTCAGATCTTGATATTTCAAAGTCTTTCTTTCCTCTGGTTTTGCTCCATTTTTCAAAATGTTGTAAAAGCCTGGCATAGGTTTTGTCATGTGTGTGTGTGTGTACATGCACATGAGTAAAATTTTTTCTTAGCTAACAAAAGGAAGCTCAGTACAAAATGAAGACATTTTAGAATGTACATTAAACAGTAAACATGTTGGGAAGGCTGTGAGGAATTGCATGTATAATTTAAAATAAAATGCATGTGTATGAAATAATTATTTAATTACTTTAATTACTTCCATCTGTCCAGCCTTCCATACTCTCTTCTATTTCTACAGCTGTAATTTGTGCCATGCCATGCAGGTAAGCATGCACATAAGTAGATAATATAAATGTTGATGAACTGAAGGGTCATGAATATTGTTTCTGTGATAACCTTGCCTACCTCTTATCTTTCTTGATCATTGAACTTTCCTGAAGTCTGCCTTTATTTTTTTTCACTCACTAAATTATTTCAGACAAATGGCAAGGAGTAAGTTCTTTTTTTTTTTTTTCACTTTATACGAATTATTAGAAATGAAAATTTCCTTTCTCAATGTATTTTGGTTTTTTTCCCCCCAAAATAACTTAGCAATGTTTTTTTTTGACAATGCTGAAACACAGCTTGTTTGTTGTCATGGAATGTTTACTGAATATTTCATGTACTCTGGAGATAAGAATTTAGTTTCTAGAAATTTTTGTTTCCTGAGACTTAAAAAAAGGTGAATACTCCCCTTTCTGCTTGAGAGTGCCTAAAATGTGAATTTTTACCCGACTTGCTTCATGGTCATCTCTAAGTAGATAAAAAGTCTGGTTCTCTTTTCATGCTCCTCACTGGTTGTTCCTCACAAAACTGCTGCTTTATTTTGGGGTGTTACATTCACAATACCAATTTTCAGAAGGACCTCAAGTCATATTTCTGTGCTTGGGGAGGTTCTATGAACACTGAGCATTGATAACCAAGCTGTAACGGGTAGCATTAATGAGACACTACACTTCAAGCTGGCCAGAGAAGTTGTGGTCTCCCCATCCCTGGAAGTGTTCAAGGCCAGGTTGGATAGAGCTCTGAGCAACCTGGTCTATGGAAGGTGTCCCTGAGCATGGCAGGGGGTTGGAACCAGATAGTCTTTAAGGTCCCTTCCAACCCAAACTATTCTGTGATTCTCCTGCCTCCATGATTAAACACAAGAAGCAAGGAGGAGGGAAAGAAATGATCTCCAGAGGAAAATCATCCCACAGGTTAAGTACATGCAGATCTGGATTCATGCAGGGATCTGGCTTTATATATGAAACATCAATCTTTTCTTAACCTCTCTGTTCCAATGTCTTCAGTTGCAGAATAATGTTAATAATATTTACTAGCCAGGGGCAGTGGATCACTAATCTGTCAGAATGCATGCAATAAAGTATAATTTCTGTGTATTGGGAGGGATACCAGTGATGCTTCAGGCGCTCATGACCTGATCCCTATTTTCAGAGAGTGCTGGCAGAAATCACTTGGCATATTCCCAGGAGGGATAGCATGCCATCTTCAAAGGATGATAAAAATTTACGATTGGAACAGTTTGCCCGGTTTTCCATCGCTGGTCCAGCGGGCGGGGTTTTCCCCCATGTGCTGTTGCCGGGCCTGACCCCGCTGTCCGCGGTGCTGGAGATCCGAGGCGCCGCAACTTTCGCTCCCTGCCCAACCGTGCGCCCACTCGGGCACGTTTCCCGGGAGCGCGGCCTCTAATTAAACTAACTCCTCCCTTCGGCTGCAGGAGCCCGTAGGAACGGGGGCCTTCCTCTCGCTCTTCATCCGCTCCCCTTCTTTTTTTCTAACAGAACAAGTGAGCTTGTTCCTCCTGGGCTGTGCACACTGCGGACCGCGCATCCCGGGGCCTTCAATTCCAGCGGGATCTGCCCCCGCCCTCCCCGGGCAAACTTCGGGCGCCTCCCGCGTCTCCCGGGACCGCGTTTCGGGGCTCCCACCGGCCAGGTAAGAGGGGAGAGGGCAGGAGCTGAAAGACTAGAAGAAGGGATGGAGGCGGAATTCTGCGGTTTATGCCCAGCACAGTCCGAGCCGGGCTGGGGCTCATCCTGGGGGCGGGGTGGGCGCGGCGGAGCATCCGCCTCCTTCGGCGCATCTCCCGGGAGCGGCGGGCCCCGGCCCCGCACCACCCCCCGGCGCCGGCTGCTCCCTCGGCAGGTGCCTCCCGCTAGGTAACTTCGCCAAGTTTGGCCGGGGCTGGAGGTGGGAAAGCGGGAGAGGTCGGTGGGCTCTGGGGTCGCAGAGCCCAAGGGCAGAAGCGATAACACCTGGTGGAATTGCGCTGTGCTTCCAGCCTGGCTTGTTCTGGGCATCCCTCGGAATCCTAGTGCCAAAGCTAAGGGAGGAGTCCATAGCAAGCTGGCATACTGAAAGAAAGAGCATCGGAATTTTGCTCATTTCTCCTTTTTTACCTACAAGTGCATGCATCAAAATGCCAGTTATTTCAAATTATAGATCACAATATAACAAGCAGTTCAGTTCATAAAAGGTATTAAAGTGCAGTATGTAAATTGGAAATTGCACGCTTCATTAATTTGGAAATAGCATAATGTATTACATTTTGATGAAGTTTATAGTAAGAGAAAGTTAGGTAAGAAAGATAGTTATAATTAGCTTTGGGAGAAGCAAATGAGTGTGATGACATTTCAGTACAGACATGTTGCTCCAAAGGAAACCCAACCTGATAAATTTAAGCTCTGTACAACCAACTCAGAAGGAGGCCTTTTTTTTTTTGTCTTACTCATAAGTTTGGATAGGTGGAAATATGTCCACTGCATACCTATGTTTATAAATAAAACATTTATGGTCAAGAAGGAATAGTAATACTCAAGATGGGTCCTAACACAGGCCTATAGGATTGCAAAAATAGGCTCTAACATTATTGTTAAAAATCTTGGGTTAAAGATTTCCCAGCTGTAAGTCCAGGGAAGTAATTATCCTTCTAGTCAAAGGTACAGCCTGCTATTTAAAACTATTGATATAGGGTTACTTATTTCAGATTTAACCTACATAAAATGTACTTCATGAACTAAAATACATGTGGAAAACTGACCATATTTTATTAATAATTTTATATAAATTAATGATGGAAAGTAATTTTGGAGTTACATGTTACTTGTTACATTTCAGGTACTTCATACCTGGTACATATTTCACTATTTCTTTGGCAATTTTTTGTACAGCTGGATATAACAAGTACATAGGTGGTTGCTTCTGGTCATTACACTTCTGTAAGCCAGAAGCACAGAGGTAAAATTGTATAAAGTATTAATTCCCTTTCCTCATGTCTCCTTGCTGGGCAATGAGAAATAGGTGCTCTCTACTGCAGCTCAAATCTGGTGCAAGTAGGAGGTGCTTACCTGCATCTTCCCATCCAAGGCTCCATCAGCAGTGTCAGTCAGACAAATGACTGAATGATTAATTGAATGAGAATGACTAATATGAGCACAGGATATTCCCAAGGCTCTTGCTATAACTCAGAGTCACAGTGGACATTCAGTAGACAGTCTTGGTAACATTAATAACCCATGTACCATTGTGGAAACCTCAGAACACCAGATGTCAAATTTCTTTTTAGTTAATATAAATATAATATAATAGTAGAAATTTCCAGCATTGTGGAAAACTCAGAACACCAGATGTCAAATTTCTTTTTAGTTAATATAAATATAATATAGTAGTAGAAATTGGGTGTAAATGTGTATCTTTTCTTTCTTAAATGACCTTTGCCTGCATGCAGAAGACTGCCATGTGATTTGTATGTTGCTCAAGCTACTGGAGTTCTTATAGTGCAGTTATGGTGTGCTGTTTCTCTGAGTAGTTGACTTTGTGTTGCACATTTTACTCTGACTTCAGAATGAATTAAAAATATCTCTTCTGATGTCAAGTATAGTTCTCAAAATCAACAGAAAAGAATGCATATAATGAAAGTCGCTTTATTTCAAAATTCCTAAATTAGGTAAGTTGTAAATATCAGAATAAATATGAAAATCTCACCAACCCTTTTTCTTAAAGAATCAATATGGAAAAGAAATAACATTATGGATGAAAGCCATTTCTTGATACCTTTAGCTGAAATTTAGCTGGATTGATATTTCCAATGCAAATTTTTGTGCAGGTTCAACTACTAGGTGGGCGTTATTACCTTCCTTTGTCCCTCCTTGACTTCTTGTTTGTGCTAAAATTAAGTTTCCCAACAGTGAGATGTCACCAGACTTTTTCACAAGTAGCAATTGAAATCTCTTAACACGCCTACAAAGCTGAAAGCCAAGTCATCTATTTAAAGAGTGTTTTGAAGTGGTGCTTTTCTTTGTTGGTTATCTGGGCAGTGGAGAAATAGTTTATATGACACCAATTCCCTTGGAATATTTGGGTGATTCTGTGGAATAACTTATCTTAATGAATGTGGGGAACTGGCATCAGATTAAATCTTTATCCATAGTTCAGCTCAGTGAAAAAACTCAGGAGTGCCTTCAGCTCAAGGGCCTTGTCTTTAAACATTGAGTGTAGAGAACCTGTTAAATGCTCAGCTAGAAGTTATAAGCAACAACAAATGACCACCTGTGAAGTTTCTGCTGATGAAATACCTTGTGAGAAGGACAAAACAGTCAGCACCTTTGGAGGGAATAAAATCCCTGGAGCCCAAATACGTGTATGTGAGTATCACAGTCCCAATGTCTAGTCTGTGATCTCCTCCTAGTGCATGTTTAGCTTCCTTGAGGGAGAGAAAAGTCTTGGCAGAAAACAGAGCAGTACCAGCCTTTATGAAAGAGTGAGATAAGCACATCAGAGCTGAGGCAGGAGCCACAGAAAAGCCTAACATGACATCAGGTGTTAAACTTAGGTGAAAGTGGAAAAATAATGGCAGTCTTTGTCCAAAGAATCCCCTCAGTCAAGGTGTCAAAATGAGATATTGCTTTTATTACACTGTACTGATGCTTAGGCATTGATTTTTCTTTTATCTGCTGGTCTGCTTCTCAATCAGCAGAATTTCTTCATCAGCTCTACCTTGCACCTCACAGCTTCATGGGGTTTGACTGGGAGGCATGACTGGGCTTCTGGAAGGTAGCATGTCCTTGGCTGTGGGAAAAACAACATTAAATACTATGTTGATTTTCATAGTATAATGTTTTCTTGTTTTCTACCATGATTTGGAAAGTGGCTTTACTTTTTTCATTAAGACAGCTTTCAAAACCCAAGGCCTCCAAAAATGCCAGTTTTTGTTTTAAATAGAAGACAAAACTCCCACAGCAGTAAATTCTAACTCATGGTTGCAGAAGCATTTCCTTCCCTCTTCACCCTGTAAACAAGAAATTTCTGTCACAGAACCACACTTAGCTATAGCCTAGAATCAGAGATACAAAATTCTGAATGAACAATGGATTTAAGATGGTACATTCTCAGGAAGCTTGGTCAAAATAAAGACCTCTTCAGGTTACAGAGGGTAAGTGTCTCCCCTTAAAGGTAGAAGTTTCTAGCTCTCATGGATCAGGTCTTTAAAATCACAAGATGCAACATTGTTATGCACAGGAAAGTTACTCAAAGAACGTATTGAGGATTTTGTTTATTAGCCACTGTGCTTTTTATCTTATAGAAGCTCAAACAGCTAAACTCTGGAGAGCTCCTTTAAAAGAGATGTAAGCATAATTCCAATAAATATTGGAAACTGCTAGACTACTCTCAAAACAATTTTTGGTAAATTATGCACTCTCTAAACACATGAAGATGTGATTGCTGGTATGGGTGGAACACTGACTGTCTTGTTCCCTTGGCATTTATGCCTACTTGGATTTTGCATATTCAACATAAGAGAAAAAAAACCCTAACCAACTGTTTCCATCTCTGTTGGTACTCCCACTCAAAAAATTAGGTGATTTTTTTACTTTTCCCATTCTTCACAGTTATTCTGCCCTAATTTTTTTTTCAAGTCCATCAAAATTAGTTTAGGTCAGGGAGGGGAGTTTACAAGAATAGCTATGTGAATGTTACTTGTTAGTGGTAACATAAAAATGTGTAGCATATAAACAACACTGTAATTTCTTAGGTGTAGTAGATGATGCTTCACTGGAATGTATTCAATAGATCGTCCTCCAGCTAATTTAGTTTTTCTAAAGAGTCCTGTAAAATATTATTACAAACATCTGTATCAAAACAAAAAGCCAGTAGAGATCAAAGTTGTTCTCAGACACATTTGGAGTCCTGTGCATATGAAATAGTACAACTGGGACTTACTAATTTGTTGGTTCTTAGGATAGATATCGGGCTTTGGCAAACCTACTCAGACTTTACCACCCTGCTTGTATGCACCTGAGCAGATCCCCAGGTCAGCCTGGCATCTCCCATCCCTGAGCTGCTCTCCATGAAGACTTGAAAGACTCTTAGCTGCTCTAAGAGAATGAATAATTGTTTTCTGCAGCCGTGGTCCCATGTTGGGAGAGCTGGAACATGATTGTGCTTCTTCACTCCCTCGAGAACACAGGACCGCGCGGTTCCTGAGCAAGTTCCAGCAGCAGTTCAGCGTTCCCGTTTGTGTATGAGGCATCCAGATATTTCAGAGTGGTTTCCAGTCATTAAATATACATGTGACACTCATGCAGAGAGTCATTATACCCTCTCTCTTCTGATGGGAGTGGAGACTTTTTTTCTCCCTTATTTTTTCTTGTTGAGTCAGAGCAAAAGCTGCGCCTTGAAAATTCCCCTGCTAAGTTCCAGCACTGAAAAGAGAAAGTTTGGGTTAGAACTTGTTTTGCTGACCCATGGTATCTGCCTTCATCCTTCTAAGCAGCAGGCTAAAATGTGTCAGCACAAGCACATTTGTGCTGAAAAGTCTTTATGTTGCTTTGGTCACCTTAGGGAGTTTGGAAGCCTTGCTTCCAGCCTCACCAGACCAAAAGGCACCAGTAGAATGCCTCTATTCTAATTTTGCTTCCCCATCCACCAAAACAAAAGTGAAGAGCTGCTTTAGCCAAAATGTTTAAAATCCCAGAAGGTAAAAAAGTAAGTTACATCCACCTCTGTGGGCTTCTGATGTGTGTTAGAGACAAATCAGACCACAGCAGCTGTGAACACAGGCAACTGACACACAACATTTTTATTTATTCCTTTTTACAGAAATTTAGTTATCTGGTGTAGTGTTCCTCTTTCTCCTTCAAAGTGTAACACAAGAAAATAGATTTAAAACCTCACCATTTTCTAATGTAAATGTAGAGTAGGAAAAAGAGATCAGAATAATGAATGCTTCAGAGAAGTGCAGATGTTTAAGCAGAGTATTGTGCCCCTGCTCCTTTTTGTCTGCTCTTTGTTTTGGACCCTCATTTTAGACATGAGTGTTTCTCACAGGGTTTGGTGGTGGTTTTTTTTCCTAATCTTTCAGTACTATTCTCCACATGTGTTTGAGATCAGAGTAGTTATCATCTGAATTTAATTTAGTACACCATTCTCTTTGTGATGGGCTGCTATTGCAGAGGGTACAATGTCACTATTAATCATCATAAGGAAAATGCATGAAAACAGCCCAAAATATGTGTCGGACACTTCAAGGTGATGGATGCACAATAGATAGCCCCATTATTATCACTCAGTAACTTGAAAACTTTTGGTGCTCACATTTTCTCACTTTAAAACATCATTAACTTGTTCATGGGATCCAATACTTTGTGAAAAATGTACTACTCTCCTGCTCACTTTTTCCTCATTCTTCATGCTGTATTGACAGAGCCAGTTATCTGAAATTTCTTAATGCATTCTAAGTTTACTTCTCAGTGTATGAGATAGCAAAGAAAGTCAAAACAAAGGGTTTTATGGAACAAAAGTCAATTATATTGATTTTGATATGTTAATGCAAAAGCAGATTGTATGAGTGATTGTAATTAGGGAACTTATGTTTATTGGTCACAGTTTTATTTACTCCTTGGGTTTATTCTCTTTTGTGAATCAGAAAAACTTAAAGACTAAAATATGCATGTCAACTGAATGCAGCTGATATTCTTCTTCTTTTAGGATTGTTAAAATATTATACAGACCTAGTGAGATTGACCAGAGAAGCTCACAGATATTCCCCAGTCAGACGATTGACATGATCTGATCTGAGCATTTGGGAAGTAAATTTTTACAGTTTCCAAAACCATTTTCTGCTCTCTATAGTGATATAGCCAATTCCTGTATCATAGTTTATCATCTAAACAACTGGATGAAAAGTGTTGAAAATGAAAGTCATCCAATATTTAAACTTCCCGTTGCAAAGAAAGCTTTTTTTCATTTTGGGAAAAAACCCTTTTTAAGTCTTAATGAAATTGCCTTGAAGGTTCATAGTGTTTCATAAAAGTGAAATGAATAATTTTCCATACACAAAAGAATGGAAAAAGCTATGTTTCTAAAGGCCCAGCTTAAAATATATTTACTTTAGTTCAGGAACCATTATTTCACAGTTATAGTATGTCTGTAGGTAATTTCTATTTCTCCTAACAGTACATATGTTGTTTTCTTTATAACTTTTAATCTGATGTTAATAGTTCAATCTTAAAATATTGCAACTCTTACATTTTTAACTTCTAATTCTAATCAGAAAGTATGGAAGAATCAATAGTTACTTAAATTTTGAAAGGTTCTGAAAGCAAACCTGATTATAAGTTAGTAACTTAATGATTTACTACATTACTGAATAATCAATAATTGCTATCAGATGTTCCAGATCGCTCTTACTAAATACTTTTTGGAAAGTTTCATAGAAGTTGCAGGTAGGCATGCTGAACTGATGAAGACATCATCAATGACACAGTGTGTTGAGCACACCCTCAGCAAGTTTGTAGATGACACCATCTGGGGCATGTGTGACACACCTGAAGGATGGGATGCCATCCAGAGGGATCTGGACAAGCTCATGAAGTGGCCCATGGGAATCTCCTGAGGTTTAACAGACCAAATCCAAGCTGCTGCCCCTGGGTCAGGACAATGCTCTGTAGCAGCCCAGGCTGGGCACGAACAGGCCCAGAGCAGCCCTGGGAGAAGGCCCTGGGGTGCTGGTGGGTGAGGGGCTGGCCATGCCCCGGCCGTGTGCGCTGGGAGCCCAGAACCCCCCGTGTGCTGGGCTGCACCCAAAGCCCCGTGGGCAGCAGGGCAGGGAGGGGATTCTGCCCCTCTGCCCCCTCTGCTGAGACCCCACCTGCAGGGCTGCATCCAGCTCTGGGCTCCCAGCACAGGGAGCACAGGGAGCTGCTGCAGCCAGGCCAGAGGCACCAAGGTGAGCAGAGGCATGGAGCAGCTCTGCTGGGAGGGAAGCCTGAGAGAGTTGGGATTGTTCAGCCTGGAGAAGAGAAGGGTTTGGAATGATGTGATTGCAGCCTTTCAGTACCTGAAGGGAGCTCACGGGAAATATGCAGAGAGAGACTATTTACAAGTGCCTGAAGTGATGGGACAAGGGGAATGGTTTTAAACTGACAGAGTAAGTTTAGGTTGGGAAGAAATTCTTTACTATGAGGATGGTGAGGCCCTGGCACAGGTTGCCCAGAGAAGCTGAGGCTGTCCCATCCCTGAAAGTGTCCAAGGCCAGGTTGGATGGGGCTCTGAGCAACTTGGGATTGTGGAAGTTGTCCCTGCCCATGGCAGGTCCCCTGGAACTCAAACCCTTCTAAGGTTCTATGATTCCATGGTTTGCAGAGGCCTCTCTTCTGATGTCACAAGAATCTGTGTCCCAGCAATGGATTTGCCATCACAGTTGAGCTGTGGCTGCCTCCGAGCTGACGGAAGGCCTAGGTTACCTGCTGAGCTGCAGGTGGGAGCTCATGGCCTTTCACACTCTGTGCTCAAAGACGGTGTCTGGCAGCTGGGAGTGAGGAGCAGGAGTGCATTGGCCCAACGATGGCAGTGATGGAAACATCTGTGTGGTACAGACCCTGTTTTGCTGCTCTTGTATTGCATCTGAATATACACAGGCAAAAAAATCCTGGTACTGCAGGGAGATCCTCATAAGATAGTATCTGGTTCCACAGATGGCCCTCTAAGGGAGCTCCTATTCATAATGCCTTTGGTAATGCACTAACAGAAATAAGGTTAAAAAATACAGTCTTTGTAGCAGGCAAAGTAAGACACCAGTAATAAATTAAATTATTTTAAATGCATCAGACCTGTTTCTGATTTCAGTTACATGGATATAAGCAGGCCTGTTGATACCATAGACTTTTGTTTATGCAAGAAAGGTCAGAGTCTTGTCTCTGGGATGGAAAAATGCATCCACTTTTGACTTTATAATCTCTATTAGAAAAATGTAATCTGTCCTTGAACTTTCATTAGACATCAACGTTCAAAATGCATACAGGATATTTTGTGGGTTTTGTGATTTTTATCAGTATTTTTGAGTTTTCTTTTTTTCCATAACTACATAATTCCAAACATTTAATGTACCTGCTAAAACTCTTGTATCATGTTGCTATTTCAGAGAGATCAAGCTGATATGTGAGACTGGCTGTATTAACAGTGCCCAGAGAAGCTATTTATCCCTTCCTACTATCTCTACCAAATATTTCATAGATGTTGTGTGGGGAAGAAATCTATTCTTTAAATATAGTTAAGTGGCTAAATTCTACTTAATCTGCAATGGTCACTTCCACTTTTATGAGGCAAGTAACATTGCCGTGATTTGCCTGGAAGCTGGCATATCTTTCTTGTCATTTGCTAAAGATTTTTCAAGTGTATGTTTGCACAGAATAAATATTGTTTTGTAAAAAAATATAGCTTTGTAGAGAAACTTATTAATTATACTGAAAAGGATACTTGAGTCTTTATAGTTGATATACTCAGTGATTCAAACAAGACAAAAGCATATAAAATAATCCAGCCAGTAACAGAAAGCAAAATACATACAAATTGCTGCCACCTACAAACCAAATCCTGCAAAACCTATGGATTTTAATGGATCGTGCCATTTAGATGGCAACAAATCTCTGGAAATGCAGCTGAAAGCCTCCCAGCATTTCATGCCAACACTACTTTAGCAGAAGTCTCATATAAAACAAACATCAGATTTTGTTAGGGTTCTTTATATGACAGATTTATCCATGTTCCCTGATTTCCTGCCAACGGACTGCACCTGGTTCACTCTAAATTAGTTACAGTTAATTGTCAATAAATGTGAAGAAGGTCCTCTTGCCATTTTCTCTTGGCTTTGAAGCTGGTGAGTCTTATGGCTATTTATCAGGTAGAGTTATAAATGCAGGTTTAGAGGAGAAAAAAAAATAATAAAATAGAGTGGTGGTAGCTGTTTTATCTTTTTCCTATGTGCATTTTGGTGTAGGATATGTGTGAGCACAGCTGCATTAAGGTTGAGACATTATTTAATTCAGCTGACTCCTGGTTGGATGGGCTATAAAGGCTGTGGGAGGTGGGTTGAGCTTTTTTCTGCTTGTGTAGGGAGCATTATTTAGAAGAAGTAATGAGGAGGAAGATATACAGGTCAGTTTTTATTTCTCTCTTAGTTTTGTGTATTTTTTCTCTTGTAGCAACTTTGGAGGGTAATATAAAAACAGATTCTTCTCTGTTTTTACAGACGGATTATGAGTTAGAGTAATTAATACATTTTTTGTTCCTTTGGAAGATGTGATTTGGATGAAGATTTCTATCTCTTGGCTTTCCTTCCGTGGGCTTTGCAACAACAAAAGCTTGCTTTTAAAATTATTTTTTGTATAATTGTTATTTCTGTTCACCTCTTGGCAAGATAATTAAAGGAAAGGTGAAAAAAGAGGACTTTTTCCTGTCCTCTACCTCTTTAGACCTGTTGCACCTGCAGTTCCTATTGTTTTGACTTATTTATAGCTTGATTCTGTCCTTGGTCAATTTATTCCTGTATTTGAGGAGCTGAAGCAGCATTAGTGTAAGCCCAAATATTGTAAAGGTTAATTACAGACTTGCTAGCTAAGCTTTTTTTACTATAATATAATTCTCTGTTAGAAAAACTGTTCTTTAATTAAAAAATGTGTTTGTTTGAGATAAACCTGTTTGTCTGCACCTATGTGAAAAGTGAGGGTCAGGATTCAGAGGGGATTAGTGGTTATGAATCTGAGGCATTTTTCTGCTTCTATAATAAAAGCATCCTGTTGAATTTTCCTTGAGAAATGGAAGCTCTAGTTTGAACTTTAGGTAACACATGTGTCAGTTACTATTCTTTGCTTCTTTCCCTTTACAAATTATCTCATAGAAGACCAGAAATATGACAGGAATAATATCTTTAAGGCTTAGATTCCCTCCCTCTCTTTGGAGTTTTGTGCTGTTGTGAAGTGCACAGCTTTCACTCAGCCCTGCAGCCTCTTCTGCCTTGCTATTTCTTTCAGGGATAGTTCCTGTGTTGTGAAAATATGGCTCTTGGATCCAAAATAAAACCTTACAATTTTTGCTTCTTTTGTTCTTAATTGGAATACTATGGATATAGTATCTAAGCTTCCTCCTAGTAAGGTGGCTGTTTTTCTATGTCTACTAGTTATGAACTTTCAAGCCAAAAAGTCTCTTTTAAAAGCTAAACATTTCCTAGTGAGGCTGTGATATAATCACAGAATGGTTTGGATTGGAAGAGACCTTAAAAATCATCTTATTCCAGCTCCCTGCCAGGCTCAGGAACACATTCCAGTAGATCAGAGCCCCATCCAACCTGTCCTTGGACATTTCTAGGGACAAGGCAGCAACAGCTTCTCTGGGCAACCTGTGCCAAGGCCTCACCACCCTCACTGTAAAGAATTTCTTCCTCATATCTAATCTCAACCTATTCTCTTACAGTCTGAGGCCATTCCTCCTTGATCTATCCCTACATGCCCTTAGAAAAAACCTTCAGGTACTGGAAAGCATCTTAATGCTTTTCTAGTTCTAATATTTATATTACAGCTAGCAGGGCTGTAGATAAAAATGCCAGCTTTTTGTGGAACTCTCTTTCTGTAGACACAGTCAAAACAAAAATTGTCTCGGACATTTTAATTAATTGTAACATAGGTAAATAACTAATTGAATACCATCTGTTTGCTTGGGCTGAGCATCAAGAATGTGTCTGTTAGTTTGAGGAAAGAATATTCATGAAACAGAACATCTCTTTTTCAAGATACTGATTGTACCCAACTCTTTCTTTGACCTTGCAGTGGTAATGTGCATATATTTTTAGGACACGTATTTGTATTTATTGTTCTATGTTTTTGCTTTGGAATTCACATTTTCAGTTGTTTTCCTCTCCTTTGCTGTGAGGGTTAAATAGCCCAAGAAAGACCAGGCCAAAACAAACAAAGCTTTTTAGCATCCCTTTCTCTCTCCCCTCCCTATGCCTGAGACGGGACAGAGAGGAACTATGTGTGCTGGCTGGGGAGGGCACTGTTTTGCTGAAATAACAGCAGCTCTAGGGGACCCCAAACAAGCTCTTCACAAGAAAATCAAGGTGTTTGTAACAATGGGGAGGTTGCCTTATGCAAAAGGATTACCTACCACAGCCAGTTTTGAAGCAAAAGACAATTTTTATACAGGCCCACAATATGCAGGAAGTATATGGGCAGATACTTTGTGCTCTAGGCAGGTGGTTGGAGCACTGGTTATATGCAAAAGTCAGAGTGTAAAGGTCACAGCAAACAGGAAAAAATACCCCTTCCCTTTAGCCAGTCAGCCAAAACCCCTTCTTGTAGAAGCTTCTGTTGCCCGATTCGAAGAAAAACACAAACAACCGAAGTCGTTTATGCGGTGCTTTATTGTGGGCCCGGGAGCCTGTGGACTAGCGTCCAAAGACAGAGCCCCACTCCACAGAAAATTTACAGGGTTTTTATATGTTTCATTACATGATTTCTTCATCGTAACAAATTTTTTACTTAGTTCTAACGCCTGGTACTATTATCTCTCTGACATTTAGGTCTCTGCCAAAAGGTACATTCCTTAGATAAGTGATTATCTCTTAGTTACATTGCTTTCTTTACAAATTTGCTATGATAGTTCATCTACAGGTTACATGCGGCCTACCAAGCCTTAGCATAACTACTACTACTGTCAATTATTAAGGTTCTCTACTATCTAAATATAGTTTGTTTAATCAAAACGGCAACACTTCCATTTCCTGACTTCCCCCTGTAGGTGGGGGTAGGTGAGAGAGGGGGAAACAAGTATAGTATTCTATACATGTCTGCTTTTGTAGTCTTCCTTAGGTTTTTAGTCTGCAAATAGTACTGAGGTTTTAGGTTGCATAAATCAGATATATATTTCACTGGAGATTATAGATCAGGATTGAGAATTATGGATTATAATGACAGTTGAACTTTTGTTATGAATGGGTGTTGCATCCATGAGTTTGGAAAAAACATCTTAAAAATTACTGTAATATTAACATTAAAAGTATGCATAATCAGCCAAGTGCCTATCAGCCATTTCTGTTATTATAGCTCTTTATAATGGAAAAAACCCCAACATAATAAGTTTTTACAATACCATGTTTCAAAAAACTACTTCGTACTGCAAGATCTCCCACATGTTGGATAAATTTCCCAAATATTCATATACCAATTTCCATGATAGTTGCCTATGCTTTAGATGAGAAATTATGTTCTATTTTTTCCAGCCAGTCCTGTGTAATTGGTACAGTTCTGTCACATCAGTATTTGATTAAACACATCTTCTGAAGAAGATCTGAGTCAGAGTGCTATAAGAGGAGGTGTGGTGGGGAATAATAAATAGGTAAATGTTGCCAAAGCCAGTAACGATGCCCAGAGAAGCTGTGGCTGCTTCATCCCTGGGAATGTTCAAGGCCAGGTTGGTTGGGGCTCTGAGCAACCTGGGATGGTGGAAAGTGCCCCTATGGCAGGGGGTTAGAAAGAGATGAGCTTTGAAGTTGCTTCCAACCCAAATCATTCTATAATATGAAAGATGCTGTGACTGGAAGATGTAGTTGGTCCCCAAAAGCCCACAATGAGAAGCAACTGTTAACACATCTCAATGTTTTAAAACCCAAAATTAAAAAAAAAAAGATCAAATTTTAAATTAATTGAAAGGTTTTGCCTCAGGAAATTTTATGTGCCATAAAATAATGTTTCTAAGAGACTCAGTGAAGTGCTGTTTGTTCAGGACTTATAAACCTGGGTGGATTTGAGGTGTTTTTCAGTGAAATTCAGGCCCTCGTGTGAAAGGAAAACTCAAGCATTTTCAAAGCAGCTTGTTTTGATTTTGTAGTAGCCTATGAGGTGACAGTCTTGAGCAAACAGTCAGGAAGGTTCTGAATGAAAAAGCATTTTTACCAGTGAGTATTTATTAAAGTAGATTTATAGATGTGTACTGAGGAAATTTATGGTAATTTTTTTCTTTTCTTCACCCAAAGCTATATTTCCCAAGAGTTATAACTAAAACATTCAATAATATTTCTTTACATAGCATCCAATAATGCAATGGCTGGAAGACAAGGAAGTGGCAAAATAGCTGGGCAGATGCACTGGATATTGGCAATAATTCTGATGCTGTGGGGTCACCAGATCAGTGGACAAGGACAAGGTAAGTGATGATAATTTACTGCAATTTGCTATTGGCATGGTATTGCATAGCATTGTTTAGAGAAGGAAAGCTGTGTGATCAAGGGCTGAACTTCTGTGAACAGCTGACAGGAAACAGGGATATAAAAATCTGAAGGACTTCAACTGAGAAGTCGAATTCTGTTTGGAAAATGATGTTGTGATGCCTTCAGGGATTATGCAGGTGCAGGAATCTGTTTTCATGTGCTCAGTGATTGAAGTGTGCCTTGAAATAAATCTTTTTTTGTATCTGTTGTTGGCTCTGTAGTTGTGGAGAAGTAGTTTAAGAGATTATAGACATGGATACTTTGTGTTGTTTGGCTGTGATAGCTTCAATATTCAGAAAGGCTTTTGTGGCCATGCTATAAATAATTTCCCTGTTACATTCCTGTCTCACTTGCTGATGGTGGTGCATAATAACAGCTGTAGGGATGCAGACAGGCAAAAGAAAAATCTTGGGTTTTCAGTTTTGAAAAATGAAGGATTATTGCATGTTTCTGATCTAAGGGCTGCTAACAAGAGAGGTAAAACCAGGCTATTGTGCTTTTTAATTTATATTTGGAATAGAAGATGTTTGTGTGTTGTGCCAAACTGGCAAAGGGGAAAAATGTCATTTTGAGGCACTGAAATTCAAGGGAAGCAGATAGGCATTCCTTTTTGAGGAATTCCTTTATCAGGACTTCAGGAAATACATGTTACATGTGGACTGAGATTTCCACATCCTTACCTTACTCCTCAAGTGTGGAAAATGCTGTGTTTTTTGCTAGAGCCTCTTTGCTCTCTGTTACTCCAGTCACTGGCTTACAGGCATGATACTGGTTAGTGTGTGCAGCTTATGTTAGGTCTATTTTCCCAGGCAGTTTGGGCTGCAGAAAAACTTCTTGGCTGTTGGAAGAAAAACGGTGTTTACTCTTGCTTGGTGAAAATTTAGAGGTAGAAACTGGATATGGAAACTGGTAGAAACTGCATTGCAGCTCTGCTGGAAATTTCTGTGGAATTTATGAGTGTGTTTACTCCATAGATCCTAAATGCCAACCTGGCAGCCTGTATAGGGCTTGAGCAGGAAAGTATCACGTGTACTTTGCAGGTGGTAACCAGCTTTTCTGTGATATAAGTTGCATTTGTACAAAACGGGGTGTTGTTTTTCTAGTGTCCATTTTGACATTATAGTCTTTGAATTGGAAAACCAGACCTATTTGAAGACTGCCTGTTTAGTGGTATTATGCTAAAATGTGATGGGTATGGTAAATTTTTCAGTTTCATGAAATACTGGTGAATGGCATTGGAAAGAAACACAGATATAGCATCTTGAAAGAGTTTGTTATCAAAGTGGGTGATGCAAGGGCACTTGTGCTGTGAAATATTCTTTGTGTTTCTAAACCCTCTGTGAGTTTCTGGCTGATGACAAGATAGTCTTGATTTGTCAGCTGACCTTTAGTCATGTAATTCTGTGTGTTTCTGTTTTCTAAAACTACCAAATTGTAGCTACCTAAAAACTACCAAATTATAGAAAAATGAAACTAGTGTGACAAAAGCCTCCAGAATGTCTTCCTAAAATTAGCAATAACTCTTGGTGGAAAAGGTTTATGGACCATGATCATGTTATTTTGCTTTAATTTGAAATTACTTTAAGTTGTAATTCAGATTTTGAATATTAAGTGTCTCTAAGCATTTCCAGTATAACAAAACTGGCTGTGTTTCGTTCTTTGTAGACTTTGTACTCTACTCTGATAGAAGTGTAGTGTAGACTTTTGAGCATACACTTGTATCAACTGCTGTGCATTGCTTGAACCTTCACTTGAGAAATGGGAACTTTTAATGGCAATGAAGTAGTAAATTATAAAGAAGGAACAAATATTTTTTGGCATAATTAATAGCATGTTTTAAAAATATAAACCCCCTCAGTTTCTGAATATATCTGCAATTTTTCTGTAGGTTTCTGTTAACACTTTATTTTTCTAAAGTAAGTAAAGCCCTTTGGGCATGCCTTGCGGGAACTTGAGAAATGTAATTTCTGATTGATTTGAGTAAAATTAATATTAATTATAAAATTTGGTTATTCGGAGTCTATCAGGACAATAAAATGAAGAAATAATGATTCTGTGTCTGGGCATAGAACCAAAAGTGTTTAAAAGCCATATGGCTGCATTTAAAGAAAACAGCTTCTGAGTCACATAACTTCAGTGTGAGTGGGTTGCTATGGAAGTTAGAAAGAAATCAACATTTGTTCCACTTCCATTTCCAATCCGAATAGTAAACTTAAATTGAAAAACCCTTTTGTTTTTCAACAGCTCTTTCTATTAATCTCTTTTTACACATTAACCCAACCTAAGAATTGTCTGATTTTTAGAGTCATGGGGCTGCATCTTCCTCTATTCATGTGTAGCTCGTTCTTCTATTCGTGTGTAGACTAGATACTTCAGTCTACCCAGTGTAAGTGTCCAGTAGAGATTGGAGTAAGGAAGAAACTGTTTTAATTTATTTTGCACTCTAGCACAATAGACAAGTGTGCAGTTTTCAGTGTTTTGCATCCATTCTGCTTTTCCTACTTACCTGAATATTGTAGGTTTACTCCTCTGTCTTCAGAGGAGTAAATATCTTTTGATCTATAGTTTGTACACTTCAGTAAATTTAAGAAAATATTTATCTATAATGTGGAGTCCTGAGTAATTTGAAGAGTATTTTGAAACAGACTTGTTTGTCTTGGTGAACTTAGAAATCATATATCTGGAAGTCTGAAGTTACTTGAACAAAAAGCAGGCAATTACTGTTCAGTGATATCCACAAATAGCGTTTGTATTGATATTTAAGACTGAAAAGGAATAAGGACTCCTGGAATCTAATAATGTTCAGACTTGTAAAAGAAGTGAATGTTGCTTAATATCTGGAATTTCACTGCTGTATAGATGAAGCCGGTGTTCTCTTTGAAGCTCTAGAGATGCTGGATAAAACAGTGTCTGCTCTCTGAAGTACACAGAGTAGCGCTGGTGTTCTTGTGCATGCTTCCTGCTCAAGATGTGCCTTTCAAATATATATTTTTTTTTAAATAGAGCTGTCAGAGTACAGTGTTGACAGGCTGCTTTATTTAATGATCAAGCATAAAGGCTGTGCAAAGTGCTACAGCCAAGAGGCTTCAGACCTCAAACAATGTGCTAGAAAGCAGTGGGTGTTGCTGGCTGGCCAAGTGCTGACCCACCCTGCCTGCAGAAACTTTTTTCTCCCCAACACAGTCCTAATGGGGGAAAAGCATCTTAACTTTTCAATTTAAACAGTGTTGTGTGTAAGTATGAAATATTTTTGGTTTCTTTTTGCATTTTGTAACTTTAATCAATGATAAAGCAGGCAGCATTATGGCTAACTTGGAATATTTATGAGTGTGTATCAATGTACCCTCAGAAACATAAAAAGCGAGTCTTTGCTGGACTTCAGAGTCATAAGGTGGGTGCCTAAGCTGAGAAGAAGCATTCAGACTGCCTCAATGTCACCTTCTTTTGTCTGTACTGCTGACAATGCCCAAATGTTCCTCAAAACATACTCCAAAACCAATGAGTAATAATGTCTTCACTCAGCCCTGAGATTTACTGTGGCTTGTTAATAGTGGGAAGGAAGGCAGATTGAGGATACCTGAGATTTCTTCCCAAACCCATCCCTGGTGATGTGTTTTGACTATGAAGACTAAGCTGTGGTGTCTATTTCCAACCAATGCACTCTGCTGTGGGCTAAAGCAGCTGTGTGTCAGTATCTTTCTCTAGCTCAGCTGTCTCTCTGACAAGGTAAGGAAAAATATTTTGTATATTTGGAATGTGAATGTGTGCACATATACGGTTTTATGGTACTAAATAACTGGCAGTGATTTTGGCTTTTAAAAATGTAAAACCAGAGAAATAAAAATTGTGTAGAAATCAAGAGTCTTGGAACTGGTTCCAAATTTCACACCTCACCTAATCCTGAAATGGTACATGGGTTCTGTGGTGTCATGGTTTGCATTTAGCAGTGCCAAATCTGCCAAGTGCATGTGTGTGTAACCTGGCTTGTGACTCCCTGTGGGAAGAGGAGCAGCCCCACGGTGACATAGACTGGGATCCAGGTGGCTCTGCTGCCTCAGGGGTCCTGCCCACACCAGCCTTGTGCACATCCAGCTCGCAGGTCACCCAGCCCATCCAGAGCCTGTGGCACAGCCCAGCAGGGTAGGATGGGTTTTCATGCTTGTCATGGGTTACAGTACAAA
>VWYI01046435.1:0-19663 GCA_013399455.1 Anthoscopus minutus | reverse complement strand
TTCTGTCTTGCCAATTACCTGAGTAATTTTAATGGCCAAAAGAATTATCTGAGAGATAATTGTATGCTTGCCCTATTCTTATATTTTTAGTCATTATTAAAGAGGTGAACACCAGATGTAAGAGTTTGAAAAGAATTGTTTATGAAGATTTGTCCAAGAATCTTGCAATGTTTTAAATTTGTTTGGTGGTATGTAATTATTGAAACTGGAGTGTAAATTCTTTATAGGCAAGCTTAAAAAAAAATCACTATTACATTAGTGTCTTCTTGTTTAAAATGTTTTTAATTTCATTCAAACATATAAAGTAATAAATGTCTTATTCTAAATTGACCTGAAATGACAATAAGGAAAAATCATAGCACTTAGAAAGTAATTTTGTATTGTGCAATCTTTTTTGTACAGCTGACTTAAGTATTTTTGTATTTCTGAATGTGACATTTTCTAACAGCTTATGAAGACAAACAAAGACAGGTTTCCTGGTGCTTCAGAAAGAGGAGGGTGGGTTGTGGATAACTACTCTCTGTCAGCAGACCACTGGTCAGCTTTGTCAGAGAAAGGACTTCTACCTGACACTGTTGTCTGTCTGAAGGATACACAAAAAGATGGTTAGTAAATGCACCCTAGTGCAAAATTTTTTTTTTCTGTATATAAAGCATCCTTATGAGAAAAACTTGTAGTTATGTCCCATTTATAAAGCTTCAAGGGTCTAGAGAAGGAATAATCCAGTGAATCAACAAGCGTTCCACAATTTCTTACAATTTGGAGTAAGGGAATTACACAGAATTTAAATCAGGCATGCTTTGCTATAACAGTAAAGAAGATTCTTCCTATTTTTAACCAATTTTCAATTTTCTCCTATTTACAACCAGCAGGAAATACCAGTAGACTCTCGCAGCATCAGAATTTTGTATTCTTTGGCTGGCTGGCTGGCTGGCCACCCCCTTGAAATGTTGCTGTTGGTCAGATTTCTCTGCCTTGGTTTTTCCATTTGCAAAACTAGGTTAGAGGTATGAAATTTCTTAGCTTGAGAGAAAAGGCAAGGTGGGGGGAAATACTTGTATGCAGGTGTATCCTGTTCTCCATTCTGGGATCAAAAAAAAACCCAATAACTTCCTATCCAGATGGATACAATAGCTTAATATCAATTTATTTGGTCAGAGTAAGGGATTTTTACTTTATTCTTTCAAGCCAAAAGGAAGGTTTGGCGCCAGGCATCAATAACTGAGCACATTCATATACTGTAAAAAGCTTGTCTGTCAAATCATGTCCTCCTCAATTCTATCTGCTTGATTCATATCACACCACAAGATTAATTTGCCTTTGGCAATGTTGGATCATTACCTGATCAACCCTGACCATTATCAAAAGGTCTTTCAGTGACAGAAACTTCCACTGAAGAAAGGCATGATGAGTCTATTCACATACAGTTCAAGAAAACTCAGTAGATGCCCAGCATTGGAATCAGTCCAGAGATCTTTTCAAACCCTTCTCCCTGAATATAAAAATCATCCAGAGAAAATTAAGGTTACACAGTGTAGGAAGAACAGATTTTTTGTTTTAAAACTCCCAAACTTTCCAGAAGTATCAAGTGATCAGCAAGTCATCCTGACAATTCAGGAATAGTACCCAGACTACTTAGTCATACAGATTTGTGAAATTTTGTAACTGGAACTGTTTAAGTGTGGCCAGAACTCATACACAGACTGAATACTGGCTGAACATTTTGATGAGAAATTTCTAGATCCAGTGTTTGTCAGAAAATCTTACTTGCAGAAGCTGTCATTCAAAGCGTCGTCTCAGACACTTTTGGAAGGACCCTAGGGGCAAATTGCATTCCATGCCTCATCTTTGCTTCCCAGCCATTCCAAGGTTATTGAAATGTTCATGAACCTAGTTTCTGGGACACAGGGCATTGTCCTTTCATACAACCACAAAAAAGCATCTTCTTCCTGTAGTTGGCAAATGGTAATGAAATGCCAATACTGTGTACTAAATAATAAACATCAGGAGTCTACCTCTAGCCAGTACTGCAGGGAGAGCACTGAGGTAGGAGAGATGCTTTCAGAATTATATTAAATTTCTCTTCACTTCTCAGAATTTAACAAATTAGTGAATTAATTGGATAGAAGAAAAGGTTGTCTCATCATCCCTGAAATGTTTTAATCTAGATCAGACATTTTGGAAACACATAATTCTTCATGACAGCTGTGCTGAAAATGGTCAGTAACTGCTCCTTTTTTTAAATTTTTAAAAAATTATTTTAATTTTGTGAAGAGAAGAATTTGGAATTCATAGCAGAAGCTTTCAAATTAAGGCCTCTCTATAGAGAGAGAGGCCTTCCTATTATGTGCTTTCTTCCTGCAATATACATCTCTCTGCCATTTCCACTACTTCTCAAAACCTGGCTCTAAATTACTTGCTGTAATCTGAACAACCTGTTTTATACTCTTAGTAGTATAACTATTTAGCTTTAAAATGTAGCTTTTTGCTTATGGATAAATTTCCTTGAATTTAGCTATTTTGTTTCACCTTTGGGTCATTACTTTGTAAGATAGTTTGACCTAGTCTAAACTCTCCTAAGTCTACTGATGAAAATGGGTTTTCAGCCACACAGCCATACATAAACCTATTTGTCAAAGTAAATAAATCAGTAGAGTTCCTAGTAGAAACAGCATATTCTTCATTTCTGCCAACCAGCTGTAGTAGTGGACATATGCACATTATTTGTGTTTTTATTTGAATGTTTTTCATTTGTTTCTTCATAGCTTTCTTTGTACACTTCCAGATAAAATAAATGGCAGAGTAACACATGATATATGAAAGTATAGGATAAATCATTTCAGTTCTGTCTCCCTTTATAGCATCCATAACTTTTCAATATCCCAGATTCAGCTTATTAGGTGCTTTAAATTGAAAAAAAAGCTCTAAAACTGTAGAAATCAACAATGCAACAACATTTCAGTGGTATATGCTTTTTGTTGACTTTAAAAGAAAGTTGTCAATAATTTATTAAATGGTATCCCTAACCCAATGACTTTAGTTTTACACAGATGCATTAAAGTCATTACTGTCATGTAATTGTGCTGCAGGAGCCTGTATACTACGCAGAGCATACCTAGCAAGCAGGAATGAAAATAATGCTGAGATTTTGGAAAGACCAACAACAGATGAAGCATTAGAAAAGGAAGATGATGCAAGGTACAATATTCCAAATATCTGAATGTATAAAATAAATACAAGAAAATTCTAGTCTCTCTTTATGTTAAATATATCGCTGCATTTGTCAAACAAATTAACTAAAGCAGTACACTAAGACTAGTTATGATGTAGGAAATAATCCAATATCTGTTGTCTTTGAGGAATATTACATTTATATCAGTATATATGGTGGCAGTAAAATCTCTTTCTAAATGCTTTTTCATTAGCTTTTCATTAGTCCAACCTTTTTATGTAATGAGACAATAACATTTTAGATAATAAAATATATATGATTTTTAGTTTTTACAACCCAAATTATATTTCCACATCTTTCATTTAATATGTCTGCAACTTGCTTTGGTAATATTTGTAAAGGTCTTAAGATAAATAAACTTTTATTTACAGAGAAGGAATGGAAGAAACACTGACATCAGAGGAAGATCTGTCTCCAGCTGATGATGATGAGAAAGGTGAAAGTGTGTTTCATTTTACTTCTGTTTTATCTAATTATGTGTTTGAATCATTTAGTAAATTGATTTTCCAGTTTTGATTTCCTTTTTCCATTCAGCATCTAGAAAAATGACTTTTTGTTACTGTCTTCACTGATACAGGCACTCATTTCTTTGTGTTATTCCTCATGGATGTTACAAAATGGAGATGGTTTCCATTAAATCAGCCGGCACTATTGCAGTTTTCATTAAATCCAAGGGATGGGACTCTATCTCCTCTAATAACTTTTCTAAGTGGTTTATTAACTGCCTTGAAACTACTCATCAAAAAATCTATAGCTCTTTAAAAGGTACAAAACATTGCTGGAACCTAGTTAACAGTTAATGATAAAACCACAAAATTGTCTGATTTTCCGGTCTTCCTCCAGTAAGCTCAGCCTGAAGTAATTAAAAGGGAATGGATCAGTTCAGCAATGCTCTCTTAACATGCATTAGGAATTGCTCAATCTGATAGCAATACACATTGTGAATTGTTGAGTCCAGAAGTGCAGTAGAGGTGAGGCTGCTGCAGCTCCATGTCCCTAGGACCAGGCAATGAGTCTGAGCATATATTCCCATTTCCTCTTTCATCCTGCTCTTACTCTATTGTCCATGCTAGTTCCTCTCAAATCCACTTTGATCCTTCCTTCTCCTTGCCTTAGGTCCTTCTCAGAAAAGCTTCCTAATATTATAAATCCCTCGCAATCCCAAAATGCTTTTCCCTAGGTATCCCCTAGGGAATCTCATGCCCTGTAGGCAGTAATACACCTCAGCCAGAGGGAGCTTCTCAGGGTGATCCATCTCAATAGATTTCCCACCCAGACAATGCCTTCATCACATCTTCTAATGCCCTGAGGGGAGGACAAGTCAAGGTTATATTTGTTGTGATTAAGTTTTGGGGGTTCACCCATCTGTCGTTGTTTCTCCCCTCCTTTGTGCTTATGGAGATTAGTCTTTAACAACATAACACCATAAAAAATAACGGAATTCTGTGTATTACATGAGATTTCCCCTCTGGTAACAATATTAATAAAACATTTTGGGTAAAGATGTTCTTACTTTGTTGCTTTCTATATTGACAGAACTACATATTTTTTTGTTTCCTGTAAAGATCCTACTGTTATATCAGAATTGTGTTATACTTAGTTTCCAGTAGAGAAAATGCAATTGTCAGGGGCAGAAGTGAATAATCTGTGAGGAGAGACATTTTGGCAGCAGACCAGCTGTCACAAATAGGCTGGAATTTTGCACTCAGATTCTGTCAGTTGGATTGAAGTTTAGAGTCATTTCCACTTCGTTTCAATAGTTTGAACCTCAATAGTCCAAAAAACTGCAGGGTTTTACTTCCCTCTTAGCCTTCTTTATTCACTGCCTAATTTCTTAGAAGAATGTTTCTGTCTGATTTAGATCTGCTGTCATGATGAATTGCCATGCATAAATATCTATGTTAAGAACTAGATTGGGGACTTTGGAATATTTTCTTTTTCTACTATGCAGTGTCAAGATTTCCCGTTCGTAGCCTAAATTATCACCCATGGCCTGGAGATGAAATTAAAAAATGAAGTGCATGAATTCCCACTTCTTTTTTCTCTCATCCAGTGTCTAGACTGCTATTACTGTCTTTCTTTCAAACATAACATACTGGTTTCTATATAAAATTACTATGGCCAAGCTTAAGTTCTGTATTACCAGTATGTCTCACATACATTTTCTTTCCTGACCTAGTCTGGCATTTATTTTACATATACATATATATATATATACACACACATATATATATATATAAACCAAGGCCTAAGTTGTAAAGGTAGTATAAGACAGACTGAATAAGATAGCATGCTTTTAATTTTTAATGAGGTAACGTTTCACTTACTCTGTGAAAAAAATACTGCAGCTTTCTAGGGTTCTTTGAACTGCATGTAAGCTTTTTAAAAGATCCACATTATAACTTTTTATAGTTTCTAATAAAACACAGCTCTTCTTCAAAGTGAATGAATCCCATAGTATTAAATATAAAGGCTTCTACAAAGATACTTTGTCATCTGTGTCTCAAATAACAAAGTTCATGGTTGTTTTGAATATCTAACTAATTTTGATCTGATTACATGAAAACAACATTTATTAATTATAGAAGTAGTAATGTCATGTGGTCTTAAGATGTGTTAAGTCCTTGTTCAGAAAAAATCATGTTTTCCTACAGCTACATTTTACTTCAATAATCAAACAATGCCTCACCAAAACACTTCAGTCATGCTGCTCTTAGCCTGACATAGTTTTATTTCACATATAATGCCATCAGCACATTGACTGGAGCTTTTCATCCATGTGACTTGTCTTTACAACAGTATAAATGAATGTTCACAGTTCACATGTTCACAGTTTTTGGGTCTTTATAATACATAGCAGTTATAAAAAATGATAGCTCAGATAAATACTCCAGAGCCCAGTCATACTCTTTTGGTCTCTCATATATGGTATCCTATGGGAATGGCTCAAAGCTGCACCAGGAGAGACTTAGATTTGCATCAGGAAGTGTTTCTTTGCCAAGAAGGTGGTCAATCCTTCTGGTCAAACCAGAACAGGATTCCTAGAGGTGTGATTATGCCCCAAACCTGACAGCATTTAAGAAGCATTTAAGAAATGCCACTAATAATAACATGCTTTAACTTTTGGTCAGCCCTGAACTGTTCAGTTGATGAGCAGTAGGTGATCATTGTCTGTCCCTTCCAACTGAAACAATTCTATTCTGTTCTGTTCTGTTCTATATAAATAAGTGCACATTTTAACAACCACTATTTTTGTAATGTCAGTGGAATCTGGGATTGCTTCAGCACTGAAAATATTCAAGTTTATCATATTGTCTTTGTTTAAAAGGAAAAAATGGTTCCAGTAATGAACAAGGTACTTACACGTGTCTTAATGAACGTAAAGGTAACTGGAGAAGGAGAGTTCATATAAATCTAACAAATGTATTTAAATAAGTTAAGAAGCTAAGTTCAATGCTGAAATATCTGCTTAAGATATAGAGATCCATTTATGTGGTAACTCTTGCTTCTAATGTCTAGCTGAAAATTATAGCCTTACATATTTTTTTCATATCCTTTGACACAATTCTTCTGAGGGGTTTTTTCAGGAATTTTTTTACTTTATTTAAGCATTTTTGCAGAAGCTTTGCCATGAGTATGACTATATTTATACTAGGAGACATCTGTATCAATTCATGAGACTATATTTCAGCTGTTATAGAAGAGTTCTCAGCTTTGAAGAAGATCTGTAGGTTCACTCCAGTTTTCCTGAAGTAATACTTGGCATATTCTTTTCCTGCCACATTTCTGCCAGAGATTACTTCCTTTCTCTAGCAAACTCAACTGGAGCACACATGCTAATGCCTCAGTAGCTCAGGCTGGTGTGTTTGTACAAACCCATCTTCACTGTTGTCTCTTCTGCTGATCTTGTCATTTGGGCAGAAATACTTGGCCAAAATAAATCAGTGACTGGGCTGATCATTCCGGATGTCACCTCTCATGCTTGTGCTTTCACAGCTGTTAAGATCAGTATTAGTTATAAACTCTTTAATATTGAATCTCAACTCTTTAATATTGATCACCTTTCTCATTACAGATGGTGAAAGGTTGAATCAATACCCTTCTCTTAGGCTTTTATTCTATGTTCTTGTTTTTTTATTTTTATTGTCATGTCAAATTCAGTAAGATATCTGAAACAACAACAGCAAAAATGATTTAAACCTGTTCATGTTAGTGCATTCTGTTTAGTCTTCAAAGATAAATACTTTTTGGTATCAATTGTAATTATATCATTTACCAGGCAGATGATGTGTGCTCATTCCTACAGCCTCTACATATATTTCCTTTGCTTTTCTTGACTGACTTGCATCCTGGTTTGTGCTTTCCCCTACCTTTAATTTGAGGCTTTTGAGTGAGAGTCTGGACAAGGACAGTTTATTAAACTGGGGATGAGAGTTTGCAAATTACTTGCACAGCAAACTACAAAGCAAGCTCTAGTGATATTACCTTCACAGTTTGTTCGGTCTTTGAGCAAAGCTGCATGATCTTCCCCAGCCTTAAACCTTGTCACTTTCTGAACATAATAAGAGAAAGGACATTCTCTTAACTTACTTCACTTAATGTCAGTCCATCTGTCCTCCTTGACCCTATCCAGTACCAGTCTTGTAAATGAAATAGAACGATAAGCTAATGAAAAGATACATGAAGTCTTGTAACAGCATTTTCTCAAAAAAACACATTGAAGGCAACTCATCTTTAATGGAGATGATCTGCTTTACTTTTTAAAATACATTTTAGCTTTTATCTGCTATAATTTTTAGAATATTTTAAAGAACAAACCAGAAATAAATCAGAAATAAATAATTTTATTATAATAGAAAGTTGTTAAATATACATATTTTTATGCATTAGAATCAACTCGGTCTGTAAACCAAAGTTGTCTTTCCAAATAAAAAAAATCAGTACATGCAATATAAGTTTGGCTTTTGAGTATGTTTCACTTAACATGCTGAAGATTATTTGGCAGTATATATTTATAAGAAATGAAAATTCTGTGTAAACAAACTACAGTCTGTTTCAAAAAGACAACTGAAAATATATTTATAATGAAAGACAGATCAATTCCAAGAAATGAAAGTGGCACTGTTATCATATATTTTACCTTTCTGTTTATTTTGATAGTTAAGCTCTAATGAAGAAGACGTGCTGGCTCCTGGTGTGTCTGTGTCAGCTTTAGCAGTGTTTGAGTGGGGAGAAAAGGACTTTTTAATATTTTTTGGTGTTGCATATGGACCAAGGGAAGAAAAAGTCACAGATACTAAGATATTAAAGGCTCTCTTTCCACAGCAATTCACTTGGAGAATGTGGGGACAGAAAGCTTTCAAAGATTGTTTGTCTCTATGGTAACTATGTTCAGTAAAAGCACAGAAGATGCAGAGCAAAAGAATATGAGAGATTGGCATACAAGCATTCCCTACAAAAGCCCAAGGTTTAAGTCTGGGGAAGATGGTTTCCTATTGCTACTGTGATAAGGAAATTAAGAACAGTACTAGTACTAGAAGGCCATCTCCTTGGAGAGAAAGTTGTTTCCATTTTTTATACAATTTATTTTTAAACCATTGCTGTCTTTTCCTGTATTTTTCTTGACTATGTTTTTAATTTTAAAAAATATATGTTCTCACTGTAAATATCCTCTCCACAGTTGTTATAATTTATATCTAATGACAAAGTTACAGCTGCCTTACTTGGTCCCTGAGACAAACTAAATGTCAGGGAGGCAACATTTTTCTCATAATAAGGTTCATATATCTAAACCGAAACAAAATGAGGTTTGGGTTGTCTGATTTTTGGTCTGTCTCTTTTCATAGGGAATGTAAACCTTTTTTCTTTTGTTACTTCTCCCCTTTTTCCAGGGGAAAGTTTCTCCAGTGCACATAGACCTGCATAATCTATTTAAAAGTTCTGCAATGCAATAATTGCTGCTGAATATGTTTCCTTAAGCAACAAAACCTTCTGGATAGAGGCATTCTGTTGGAATTACATGTCTAAAGTAGCAAAACAGGGCTGGACCATCCTTTGCTAAATATGGCCTGTCAGGAGAGGTAACATGAATTTTAAGTGCATCTGAGCTAAAGGTCATGGGAACTACTCTATTAAGTGGATTTATTGCCATGTTCAATATTTTGTCTCAGATGATGCCAAAAATTCATTTAAATCTCTTGTTCTGCTGGTATATTTCCAAAGTGTCATGACCTACTGTGAACTGAGAGGTTTTTAAAGGGCTGAACTGTAAGACAATCTGTTGAAAGCCAGATCTAGCCAGCCCTCATCTCATCTCATCTCATCTTCCATGTGTTACTGCTGTGAATAGGCTGTGGTTCCCAAGGCAGCACATGTGATTTCTGCAGTGTAACTGTGCCAGGGATAAAGTGCAAGCAGCAGTTAGTGTAACCCAGTAATTAATGTATCCTTTCTTTCTTAAATTCTGTATTCCTAAGGGAGTCATCATTACATATTGCATTAGAGATGTTCAAATTTAAGCAGGTTTTACCTGACTAAATATCTGTCTCATTTGGAATATATCACTTCAGAATGCAACATAATTAATGGTACTGTTTGCACAACATTTTTTAATGTACATAAACATGTATATTTATTTTCCTTTTTAGAATCATGGCAAGAGGCAAAAATGTCGTTGCAAGGTATATATAATGAATATCTAGTTTAGTAAAATGCCCTGAGGTCTGATAAGGGGTCCTGGGCTGTGGGCAGGTGGGAGGAGCCCCAAGGGCTGGCTGGGGACACCCCCAGGTCCAGGGGTGCCCTCAGGTCCCTGAGCCAGCACACGAATTGCTATAGAGAGCCCAACCTGCTTCAAACCTCAGTTAATCAAGTATATAGTTCAGGTAAATGGTGGTATTGAGAGAATAAAAGCTTCAACGTCAAAAGTAGAATAAAATTATTAAAAACATCTAAGTATTTAGAAATCTAGCATATTTCTAGAGGGCTACACATTGTGACATAGATCCTTAAGAAGATGTAGAAATTGCAGTATCTAAAACTCCCATACTACCTCTAAAGTGCCTGAATTCATGTATGGACTTAAGGGTTGTAGAAATAGGCGCAAATAGAAAACAGGCAAAGGACCAACCTTAGTGAGCCATGAAGGAATTTCAAAATAAAGTGTGTTAGATATGTTCCTTGTTCTGAAAGCATTTGGATATCCCAGCTGATATTGGCACTTTGAGGTCATGCTTTAGTTGGTAGAATATTACACAAAAATTATCTAAAGCATCTTTACTCTGACCATTAAGTTTTGATCTGTTTCCTGTCAAACCTTACTGGTACCTAATCACTGAGATCCAGCTACGTTATACATTTTTTGCCTTTTGGCTCTGTTTTAGAAAATTAAATGTGTCATTTGCAAATTTCTCCAACAGTCCACAAGAGGAGATTGAGAGATACTTGGTTCTGGGAGGAAATATGTTTTCTTAATGAAGTAAATTATAACAGGGTAGTCTAACCCTTCATAAGCCAGAAAAATGGTTTGGATTTTTCAGACTGGAACAAACTCAAAATTAATGTTACAGTGCTGCAATTTGACAGTGTGAGCATTGGCCTGCTTAATACCAGAGAGTGACCATAAAGCATTGGGGTTTTAATGTTTTGAGGTTTTGTGGTTTTGAGAAAGTAGTCAAAGCTTTTTACATACAAGATATTACAAAAGACTTTCCAGTAATACCTCTTCTTTGTTCATGTAGGAAATTACATAAGGGAGAACAGTAGTAATGGTCCTTTTTAAGTAAAAAAAAATCAGTAGAAGTTCATTGGAATAGGCCGAGCATGTTGTTACTTGTGTCAAATTCTGTTCTTGCTCTTTCAAATCAGAAACAAGACAGGAACAACAAGGGAAGGGGAAAATTTTGGAGAAATAGAAAATCATTCCATTCACTGATAAATTTTTTTCTTGTATCTTCATTTCTGGCAAGAAGAAAACACAGCATATGCTGTAAGTCTCAGCAAACTTAAAGTAATATTAGATCATTTAAGTCACTGCTCTCAACTGCTTTTCTGTCTGTTAGCTGACA
The DNA here is from genome assembly GCA_013399455.1 of Anthoscopus minutus. Taxonomy (NCBI): domain Eukaryota; kingdom Metazoa; phylum Chordata; class Aves; order Passeriformes; family Paridae; genus Anthoscopus; species Anthoscopus minutus. The sequence continues at coordinate 8,365 of VWYI01046435.1, read as the reverse complement.
TCACTTATTAACAGAACACAAAAGAAAAATTATAAGCAAAAAAGACTGAGTTAAAAATTGTAAGCATAGAGAACAAGAACAGCAGCAACATCACCACATTGCTGCTGCCAGCAACAAGGTCTTAATGGTGTCATATAAGCACTTGGGTGTCATCTTCTAGGTAGGACTTTGTCTCAGGACTTTCAGGGTCTAACAATGTATGAATGGATAGTAATTGCAGTGCTATCTAGTTCCTAATTAGAACCTTTTTTAATGTGTCGGTATCAAGTTTTTAATTCTATATCTGTTGTCAATATCAAGTTTTAAATTCAACATCAGCTGTCAATATCAAGTTCTTAATTCCATCTGTCCTCTTCAGCAAGAAGTTGTGGTGGAAGAAACTAACCCCTTCTTTATTTGCTCACAGAGTATGACAACACATTTGGTATGGTTTTGTCATGTTTACAATGTATAGTACCTGTGACTTTCTTATTTATATTAATGCATCCTTTCAGTCTCTAGCTTCTGTCTGCTTTCCATGAGACAGTGTTAGGAAACAAGCTTGGACTGATCTTAAACAACAGATGCTACAAATTCCTGCACGTTTCTTAAGAGATTAAAGTACTCTCTCTCTCTTAATTACTAAACAAGTGATGTATGCAGACATGATTTCATTAAAGCCAGAATTTCCTGTGAGAGTTTCTCAGTTCCAGTATTTACAGAGGGAAGTAATGATAAGCTTTTTTTACTTATTAATTTATTTGTTCATTCAAATTTTTCCTATACTGGCAGGAGGCATGACTATATGGAGTCTGTCAAAAGTTGTTCATCATTAAATCATAATTTTTAGATTAATGTATTCTGTATTATATTTCTTTGCAGAAATAGTCATATTTATTTTGAGTGCTGATTGAAATAACCATATGCAAATATAGTTCAGCAATTTGACCTCATTTATTTTCCTGGAGAAGCCTCAGTGTATAGAGTATCAACATAATTAAACTGGGAGTTTACAAAGTGTCTTTGTAAATTACTAATATAATAATTCATAATTATGGGAAGGAAGAAGCATTAAAAAGTATGCCACCATATTTGAGCAATATAAAAATAGTCCTTAAGCATAATGATAGTTTTTGAATGTAAAACATTTTAGAGGAGCATTGCTATTTTACATGATTTGATTTTCAGAAATCATGCAACCTGACTTTGCAGAGGATGGTTTTCCAGAAACAGAAGAAATGAAAACAATTAAAACAAAGATTGACCTTTTCATGGATGATTGGGAAAAAATGGAATCAGAAATCAAGCACTCATCTCAAGTTCAGGTTGTTGTTTTAGAGATTGCTGAGCAAACACCAGAAAGTCTGCTTAATCAAACCATGCAGGTTATGGAAAGTAAGTAATACTGTTTATGTGATTGACACTTAAACTATCAAGAGAGATTTTGGATAGCTCATGTGATGAGCATATTAGGGAGTAGGTTATACTCAATTTGATATGGCTAGTATGAAGAGTGTTATACTGTGTTCTCTGGGTCAGCTGAAAAGCACAATAGCAGCCCTTCAGACATCTAAGAGTGGGAAAAAAAAATATTTGAAATATATATATAACCTAACCCTCTGCATAAACTGTATTTTTTGAAACTGAATTTGGCATGAATTTTTTAAAATTATTATTTCTTTGGCAAATTATATTTCTTTGTTTGTGTGGTCTTGTAGAATTTTGAGCACTGGATAAATAATACTACATTTTTCCTATTATCACTGCAAATCAAGTGTTTTATTAACCAAAACATTATTGTGCTGGCTCTATAATAAACTAAAATTTGAGTGATGATTCTTCCCAACAAGTAACAGGAAAAAAACCTCTTGCAAATAGTAATGATACTATCTGCATGTGTTTGTAAAATACTTTCATAATACCAGTTCCCACTGAAAATATCAATTTACTTCAACTAAAAACAACCTGTACAATTTCCATTTTTGGAGGAGGCAATATACTAATTTCCACATCTAGGGAGAATATTTTGTTCTGTGAGTAGAAGAAATGCAAAATACAATTGGCGCTATTTTCTCCCATATATGCACTTACTTTTATGGACAAAGAGAATATATTCTGGTATAGCCAAAGGGTAACTATTGAAACAGTAAAAAACCCCAACCTAACCTTTTCAGAACCTTTTAAATATTATGGCTGGGAATTATCTGATGAAGACTTAGAAGAGGAAGCACAAGATCTGGCTGCTGAAGAGGAAAATGAGGAAGGGGAAGAAGAGGAAGGGGAAGAAGAGGAAGAGGAAAGGGAAGAAGAAGAAGAAGTAAGCATGCCAGCTTTATCTATGCTTTTATTATAACTCCTGTATTTTTAGTTTGAACATAACATCTGAGAAGTCAGATTTTGCTTGACCCTGATTTTGTTTGATCCAGTTGAAGCCTTCTTACAGAATAAATATTATGTGCTTCAAGAACACTTAGACCACATTTCTGTGTTGGAGCTGAGAGTAGTTTTACTACAGCAAGAAGCTCAAATATCCCCATGCTAAGAGTGAGAATGACAGAACCTAGTTTTGCCAGATGGCTAGGAGGGGTTTGATTAAAGAAACAAATGTGAACTTTGATTTCTGTCAGCTAAAAATGATTCCATGAGCCATCATGTAAACATCAGAAGATGCAGAGTCCTGTTCCATTTCATCTATTGATAATTTTCACACACCCACTTTAATGAAATTCACTTTAATGAAATTTCACTTTAATGAAATTTCACTTTAATGAAATTTCACTTTAATGAAATTAGAGGTCTAGCTTTGCCTTTCTATTCTCATCCTATATTGTAAGATTCCCATCTTCAAATTTAACAGTATGGGATATCCATGGACTGTCCTAGAGCAGCATTGAATAGGTTTTTTAGAAATTAACTTTACTGGATAAATAATCTAACTTCATAACACCAGGTCTCAGAGTATTTTATGAAGAGGTCTACATTTGAACAGATAATCAGTTTCATGAACACAGTAGGAAAATGCTTTATCATAGATACTTCTACCCTTATTTTGGTCCTCAGTGGCTAACTGTGATATTAATGATAATTTGAATTTAATTCTTTTCTCAGTAATTCTCTTGGACAGTTTCCTGACTTAGAATCTAAAAAGTGTGTATTTTCACAGACTCATTTTTAGCATACGAACTGTTTTGAGAATACTATCCTCATTCAATCCTCAGTTAATGTATTTGGTGTTATTAAATCTGATCTCCTGAATTCTAAGAGTTCTTAAAAATTTTCATATTTTTAGGATGAAGAAACAATTAAGCAAAAGAAAAGGCATATGGGAGACACAAACCACTTTTGTCCAGTCAATCTGAAAGAGAACTTTGTACTCTACCCTGGACTCCAGGAACATGCAGCTAAATATAAAGAAAAGATATATTACTTTTCAACTTCTGAGTACAGAGATAAATTTTTGAAGAACCCTGAGGAGTATGTGGCTCACAATGAACCACTACAAGTGAGAATCTTAAAAATTATTTAAAGCAGAGAATAGGAGATTAAAATAACTATTTTCCATTACCATTTAGATTTGTTTATTATTGCTGATTTTTTTCCCTAGGTAACAATATATTAGGCAAGTCCTTGAAAAAAATAAAAGACATAGATTTGAATTATCATTGAATTAATGATGCAAATACAGCAGAAAAGAGAGGAAGATTATAAAGGCTTACAATAATCTCAAAATGTGATTAACAAATGACACATTGGGGGTTTTGCAAGCTTTTTATAACTAGAAAAAGGTTAAAAAGAATAAAAGATTCACCAGAATTGCCTAATGAAGTTTCATTTTTACCTTCTGATATTAGGATAGTACATTTGTTTGGTGTTTCCAGAGAGCAGGTAGTTTAGTTAGAACAGCAATAGAAAGTCTGGGAAAATTGAAATACAAAATTATGTGATTAGATGGAATTTTTATACTTTGATGGAATTTTTATAATGGTATTTTTGAAGTGAAAAACAGTGAGGGTGGGTGCACTGTACACTCCAAAATGTTACAGAATATTCCATTTTTTTTCCTATAGGCTCCTCCTTTACGGGTGTGTTTGCTTGGGATTCATGGAGCAGGTAAAACTACTTGTGCACGACAGATAGCAGACAAATTAGGCATTTTCCATATTCAATTTGAAGAATATCTACAGGAATTAATTTTACCCAAAACCAAGAGGAAAGTTGGGCCTTCTTTTGATGAAGATCATGAAGATGACTACAAAATACCAGAGGAACTGGAAGACTTCTCTCAGACCATGACTAAAATTGAAACAGAAAAAAGCAAACAGGTAATAATAATCTTTTATACATCCATACACAAAATAACCATTTTCAGGCCAGAATAGGAATTTCTTATAAGATTGTAAAAATTGTAGAATTATGTTAAATTAAATATTTGATAGAATTTGGAAATAATAGTTCTTGACAACATTTTCTTGTAAATACCATAAGCATTATTGAAAACGTTTTCAAGATTTATATACAGCTTTTTTCTTAATAGTAGAGATAGATGCTAAATGGCCAGCAGAAGACCAACTGAGGGGGAAAAAAAAGATCCAGTTCAGAATAATAATGGAAAGGCATGGTTTCCTTTAAATGTTTATAATATGCAGATTCAGCCAAGGGCATGTGTTCCAATTGCACAAGACTTTAAAAATGTTCCCCAGCTGTGCTCTTTGTACTCTCTTGGAGCAAAAGAATAGATTACCTCTACCAGGCCTGTGGTCTGAGCATCTCTCATAAAAAATTTGAAATATTCAGCATTAATAACTGGGTAAGCTAGTATTTTTTTAATGCAATAGGTTTCTTAACCTGGATTTTAATGTTTTTTTTTACCTATTGGCAGGAGAAAAATAAACAACTTTCTGGTAGTATAAAATATGCCTTGTAGCTTAGCTGTTTTTTTCAAATAGCTGTATGATCATGATCCTAGTAGAATAATTAATGAATTACAATTTTCAGAAACTTAGTTCATTTTCTTAATAGTATTGAATTGGCTTAAAATCCTTATAAATACACATTCTAAACCCTATCTCTTACAGGATGCAATTTCTCTGAAGAAGAAACTTTTACATAAAAATACATGTTTATTGGGGAGAGTATTTTTTGTATTAGGCAGTGATTTGTTGGGAGAAAAAAATCCACAAAGTTTTAATGCAAATGAATTCTTAGATAGCAATAGATATGATAAAAGCCATTCATTATGTGGAGAAGTCTCAACACAGGTGCACAGCATATGAATCTTTCAAAAATATATAGTAAAAAACTGAAAATCTATCACTCACACAACAGAAATAAGGATTTTTCAACACTCAAAGATTCAGGAATAAATGTTTCTGCATCATATTTCAAGAGCCTTTTTTTTAATGTGTGCTCCTGATATCTGCCACATTCCCTCAAGTTACTAGTCATCAAAGATCTTCAAACACTTCCTACTACAGGATTTAAGGAAGCATGCAGGAGAGGCAGCAGGCTACAAAGCAGGAGGCATACAGAAACACACTCAGGCATAGCATTAGGAAGATGAGCACTCAGTGGAAGTGGAAACCAGTGAGGGATCTGAAGTGTTGCAAGAAATTCTGCAGTAAAACAGCAGTAAAAGATCTAGAAAATATGAGTCTGACACTGAAACACGGTCTTTGCAAGTGCAGTCTAATTTGTGGCCTAGAGGGCTCTGTGTCTAATTGGGAAGCCTGGGTGAAAAATGGGACTACTCAAAACCAGAATACGATTAAATTTGGGATAATTTATGTTGACTGGACATATATAGGTCAATGGGGTGCACTTGCACGTGCTGATTGAGCTGCCAAAGGTACATTCAAGGCCACTCTACTGTCTTGAGAAGTGGAGCAGGTCCCTGATAACTGGAAGAAGCTCTGATGAAATAATACAAAAGCAGATAATATTGGAAGCAAATGCTTCGACACAGATGAAGTACAGATCAAAATCATGCATGTCAGAACAAAAATCCACGTTTCCATCAAAATCAAAGAAGGGGTTCAATTTGGTCATCAAAATAACACCAAAAATATAGCAAGTGTTCCCAGCACTGATGGTTATGGCTAGTTCTCACTCAGTTCTATTTCTTTGGCATCAACACATGTCTTACACCAAGGCATTTCTGTTAGTATTTTTTCCTTATCATCTTTGTATCTGCTGGGAAACAGTCTTCTACTTAGTGGAAGTAGTACTTCCTCATACTTCTTGTAAAATATTTCATCTGATAGCATGACCTAAGCACAGCTCACACAATTGCAGTTCAGTTTAGAAATCCATTCATTGGTCCATACACAAAAGTCTAGAGGATAATTTCCAAGGTTGAAGACTTCCCAGGCATTTCTCTGAATCTGTTTACCACTGGACTGTCTGACTATCCTATTTTTTACTGACCCACCACCTCTCCAAAATTTCATTAAATTCCATTGTATCATTCTGTTTCACTTTGGCACAAGACAGTAGAAGTGTTTCTATCAAAGTTTAAGGTGAGCTATAATGTTCAAAGCAAAACCACTAACAGCAAACAAAAATACAACATGCAGTCTGGGAAGTCCAGCAAAAAGATATCCTGGTTGTTTTAGTGCTACATCATTGACAGGTCTGGGGGGCAACCTTATCCTTTAAATCACTGCTCTCTGGGGTGTTATCTTTTTGCTACTTGGAGTACACATCTCGTGTTTCTTTTATTGAATACAAATGCCATTCCTACATCTATTTAGCAGTGGTAATGTCAATGATACATTTTATATGTGTTTTACTGTTTTCTCCCACATCACACATTTCTTTCAAGATGCCTCTGTGTTGCAAACCTGGCTACCACTTTGTCTACTTTGGCATCTTCTGTCATACAAACAACTTTTTAATATATATACTGTGTTGGGCACTAGAGAAAATATTACTCATACACACTACATTAGACCTGTGACTTCCAGCATGTGCTCAGGTTCTTTTGGCTATATTAACAGGATAGATGTCAGGCATAGGAGTTCTTATTCAGATATGGCCTTTCGATATCAGACATGTTTTGATTCTGACATGTTTTGATATATTAATTATGTAAATTAATCCAGAACCAGCAATGTGTATCGTTTTTTCATTATTTTTTACCACAGTCTGTTGTAATGAATTCATTCTATGAGAAGTGCATCCTCAACCATAGCCATCTCATATTCTGGAAAAAACCCCAACAATTTTCCACAAGAATTTAGTAGTTTGATTTGGTATTTGAATACTCTGCATTTGACTAGTCATTAATACTACTGCTGTATAGAACAATGCTGTCTGTCTGGTATCTGTTCTTTGGCCTATATCCAATAACATTATATATCCTTCTTTAACATATTTTTTTGGATTCCCTCCAAATGTAATAGTTGCTTTCAGAATTTGAAAAAACATTCAGAAGCAGTGCAGGTAGTCTTCCAGCATGGGAACATGTATAGCCAAGTGGAAAACTGCTTGTTGACAATAGGAGAAACTTTTTAGGAAAAAGATAAGAAAGTAATTTCAGTTTCTATTCCTCTGAATCAAGCATATTTATAATTAAGTGCTTTACAGTTGTGCATGATTTTAGTTTTCATTAAAACTCATACAGCAGCAATTGCCCTAATTTTAGGGAATTGCCTAGAATGTATAATGTGAAATGATGTAATGTGCCAAATGATTTGTTTCTGCTGATTTAAGTCAAATGAAGACAATACCCTACTCAGCCAAAACCAATAAATACGTCAAGTAGTAACTTCTTTCTGGTTTTGGTTCGTTGGTTAATTTTGGTTTTTGGGTTTTTTTCATTTTTGGTGGATTTTCTTTACATAAAGAAAGTGGAATTAACTGATGAGGAAGAGGCAATCAAGGCAAATCTAATGGATGATACAGAACTGCCTCCAGAAGTCCTTGATAAGATTGTTCCTGACTGGTGGAATAAAGAGCCATTCCGGTAACTATAATCAGGTTCTCTCTCTCTTTAAGTAATTTTAGGAGGTATTTCATCCATTGTGTCCACAGTTGTAAATAACTATTTCAGAGATTATTTCAATGCTCTTGTACTTTTTATGAGTAATGACCTACCTTTCAGTCTTGGTTCTGTTGTACTATTTTAATTGGTATTTTGACAGTAATATAATGTTTTATATGTGAAACATTATATTCTTTTCCTTCAAACAACTCATCCTTAAAAAATAACACCCCACAAGGTAACAATAATCCATTAACTCAATTGTGAAAATAAAAAAAATTAACAACAACAAAATTTTTCTAAACCAAACAGCTGCTATTTTATAAAAATACAAAACCATAAAAGACTGTATTCTTATAAACATATCTTCAAAATGTTAAAAAAAACTCCTCACCCAATAAAAAT
>VWYI01046434.1:0-11633 GCA_013399455.1 Anthoscopus minutus | reverse complement strand
TAAGTGTACTGGTGTGTTTAGCTGGTTCTCAACCCACAACAGTTACACAACTGACAAGCTCATGTAGATGGTGTTTGCAGAATACTGTACATGATGCCAGCCAGACACTTGGCACCAAGAGAGTCTTGGAGATGGGGAGCTTTCTAGGCTCATTCCTAATGTTCATTTTTTTTGTATTTAATAAGAAAACTGATGTTACACATCAACAATGATGGTTAGTCAGCTAGTATGGAAACTATTAGTGCATAAAAATTAACAGCCTGTCAGTTAACACACTCCTTAGAAACAACTTAGAAATAAGATTATTCATCTGACTTTATTCCATGGTCCCTGGATCTCATAACAGCAGCTGAAAGTGGCTGAAACACTTTGGACTGCTTGTTGCTGGATCTGGGTTCTTTGTGGTGAATGGTGAGTATTTTTAAGGCAGAGTTGTCCCAAGTCTTAAAATACAGCAGGCAGAGCTTAGAAACTGGGTATTTTCTTGGATACAAACCTTCTGTACATCAATTTCTGAATCATGGCTTCAAGCGGCATTAGTGGGATGACTGGTTTTAGAAAGTCATTTAAGTATAGCAGGTCCCAGAAGTTTTTCCTTACAAATACTGTTTTTCATAGTCACTGTCAGTCATTTTAGCACTAGTACAAGGGAAGGAATGTCTTTAAAATTTGCTTAATAAGAAAAGTCTCACTAACAGTGGCTCTTGTCTCTTGGGTTCCTACTTGCACCCAAGTCCTAATTTCAGACAATACAAATTAAACCCCCTCAAGTTCATCTTTCATTCTCCTATACGGCTTTCTTCAGTGCCTAAAGCTCTTTGGCTATATCTCCATCAGTATATAAAATGAGCCAGCATCCATTGTCTGACCCTGGAAGCAAGTATATGGCATGGTTTGTCTTACCAGGGCTAAATTTCCTAACTGAAACAGCAGCCTTATCTGTGTCTTGCTGACTGAAAACCAAGTCTGGTTAATGATGCCCACTGAGTCATGCTCAGATGTTATTTGGAGAGAGCTTACCCTTCCCTCCCCCAACCTGAAGCATGTCAGGGAGCAGGCTAACAGTAGCTTAGGAAAATAGTCTGTCCCCATTCAGTCTACCAGCTCAAATATTGCCTTTGGGTCTGCAGCTCAAATTATCAGTTCAACACCATTAAGAGCAGTGGATATTGTAAAGATTTGCCCTCATGCCTACGAGAAAAATTTCCCCCAAATCTTATCGTAGAATGTGATGAATGACCCTCTCAAAGTTTCTTCCTCCCTCTAGTGACTATAGGAGTTCAGATGACAAATTTCTATTGGTTGACTAGCTTTTGAGTGGCTAAAGTTAAGTGAAAATCCCATGCTAAAATATAAAAGACTTCCTCCATTTAAAAATCTGAATAATATTAAAACTCTTATTTTGCAGGGAATGAAGAAGTTCTATATAGAACATAAGCAATTCAGTTCTTTCCTGTAAAATTGCCATATGGCAGGGGAGTGAAGAACTACTGACAGTGAGATATCTTACTACAGAGCATTTGGACCAAATTTTCCTCTCAGTTACACTAGTGAAAATATGGAGTGAACACCCTGCCTTGATAGGAAAATCAGATCACTCAGTGGATATACAAAGCCAATTATTAGAGTGAAACAAAAAGCAAGCTTGAGAAACATTATGGTATAGTAAAGAAGACATGGTAGGATGTCAGAAGACAGGAAGCCATTTGGCTCAGCATGCTTACTCTTCCTTTAAAAAAATCATCCAAAATATAGAAACCATGAGTGGTCAAGATCTTGTTTTATGTCTGAACTTGAAAAACTGAATTAAAGCTGTGCTAAAACATCTATTCTGGGTTCCAAATATTTATATTGCCCTTTGTTAGAGTACCAAAGATGATATCACATCAATAGAAAGGAAGCATTGCAGAAGAAAGCAGTACAAGGATGGTAGAGGGAAAAGTCCAAGATTAACACAAGACCTGTAATGTATTACACACCAATAACTTTCATTTATTTCTTGATGAACATTCAGCTGATCAAAACTTTGGGCTACATTTGACAGACAAAACTAGAAACTGCTTCAAGGAGACATATCATGGTGTGTTATGTCTATACTATTTAGAAATACATTATGGACAACTTAGCAGCAAAAGCTGCAATGATAGCACTGTTTGTCTACTAGGTTACAAAGACAAAGGAAAGAATGTAGCTGAGAAGACTTTTGGAAATATAATTGGAGGCATATTGGCTCAATAAGAGTTGAGTATGGTTTATTTGAAACTTAGTCTTGCAACCAACTAGCCAAAGAACTATTTTCTATTCAGGATCCTTTTCAGCCCCTGTAAGATAATCAGAAATTTATAGGTTTTTTGTACCTACATGGCAGAACAATGCCATTCATGTAAACTAAGAGAGATAAACAGGAAAAACTAAAAAAAAAATTAAAAACCTAAATAGATTTACCATCATCAATTCTGCATACAAAAGAGTTAAACTACAATTTAAAAATTTTGTATATTTCTTCTTAGAGGCTTATAAACACTGAATTCTTTCAAATGAGTTCAAAGGCAAACTATAGTCAACTCAGTGTCCACAGTTTTTCTGGAAGCAGTGTGAAACATTTGGCCAGAAGAAATAGTGCCAACTGTTCAGTCCAAAACCTATACTTTAATTTGCAAAACCAAAAAGCTGTGATCTATACCTCCAAAAGGAACAAGTAAAATAAAAAAAAAGAACCTAACAGTACATTCTCTGTAGGTTTATTATTTTGCCAACAGTTTGTGGGTTGGATGATGAGGTACATTCCTGAAGATTAGACATCACTAGGTTTTTTTAAAACAAAACAATAGGAAAAATCAAAATTCACCTAAAGCAAAAGCATTCCATGTAAAAGTTCAGAACTGTTTTGTCTCCTCCTCATCTCTTTGTTTTTTGAAAATGCAAATTCATCAACAAATAGTGTTAATCAGCTTTGGCTTACAGGAAGCATTTTTGCTTCCAGTTAGGGACAATTAGAGGCATGGCATCAACTGACCATTTAAGTTGTGTAAGCTCTGTGGATACACATTGATTTTTGTGACATGAAAAAATTTTCATGAAAAATGGGACTGTTATGTGTAGTCACCTGGTTTCTTCTACTTTTCAACTCATCAATTTACTAGTTCAGAGGAAACTAGGTAGCATTTTGGAGAATAAATGCACACTGAAAGCAAATAGTGTAGCTCCACTGACAAAATCAACTGATAAGTAAAATCAAGTGGAGTAGATGGTGAGCTAATAATCTATTTGTTCAAACCTGGTAGTATCCTTTGGAGTACGTCTAAGGGAATGAGGCCTTGGTCTATATAAATATTAAGTGATGAAATTTAAGAAAAAGAAGATTGGTCTATACTTATTGTGATAATATGGCCATCACATGATTGTCTAATGCAATTTGTTCAGGCCTTCTAAACGATCAAAACTACCTTAATGGATGTCTTTAGTAGGTGAAGTTTAGTTCCTTAACAGTTTGGCAACCCAGATGGGATCCTAGGTAGCTGCCTTTGGAGCTTCCCTGCTCCAAATATCCAACTACTAGTACTGTGTGAATTCACCTAGGATCTTTGGAGTGGGAAGGAACCAAAGTGTTAGTGTTAAAATTCCCTGAGCAGATTCTGTATAAAGGTGGATTTGAGTGTCTCCGTTGGTGTGGCATTTTGTGCAGATTTGGTAAAATTATTAGTAATGAATCGAGAACGGGTGTGCAGCCGAATCAGCATAAAGCACACATAGAGGAGATGTGGTGCCTCTGTGAGGCATGAGGTGGGAGGGCTCAAGTTTCTCTTAGAACGCAGATGGGTTTTGGAAACCTACACAGGGAGAGGCTTATGTCCCTCCAACTGTGCAGGGGATGTGAAGTACCTCATATCACACAAGGAGTAGTAGAGTCCCTCGGCACACCACACACAGAAGGGAGGTTGAAGTCCTTTTTTTTTAGCACATAAAAAGAAGCTTCAAGTTGCTTGTAGTGTTTGAAATGATGGAAAATAAATCCTGCATAGATGTGCTTGCCATGAGGCTTACTTTTCTGGCTGTATATTAGTCTTGTGCTTTTTAGTGACTGCTTTTTGCTTTCACTGCTTGCTGTACTGCTGATCACCTCACTTTATTGTGCCTAGGAAGGCTTTGATAATAGCCATGGCAATGTGCCTAGGCTGGCAGATGGCCAGGTCATTGCTGCTGTTTCTGTGCTGCTGTACTAGAAAGGCTGGAACTCCAATGTGAATTTGAGCTGAAGGGACTGTGACATGTGAATGAGTCCACAATTGAACAGAGATCTACCCACAGCCTGTAGAGGACCCCATGCTGGAGCAGGTGGATGCCTGAAGGAGGATGTGACCCCATGAGAAGCCTGTGCTGGAGCATGTTTGCTTGCAGGACTTGTGACCCCATGGGGGAACCATACTGGAGCAGTTTCTGAAGAACTACAGCCTGTGGGAAGGACCCATATTGGAGAAATTAAAGGAAGACTGTTTCTTGTGGGTGGAACCCCACGCTAGAGCAGAGATTCCCCTGCAGCCCATAGAGGACTATGGTGTAGACTATACTAATGGTGGACACTAGAAGGAACCCCTTGTTGCAGCCAGGCTGGGAACAAGGGGAGGAATTCATTGCAATGTTAAACACTATAACCTGGCTCAAAAGGACCAGGAGTGGAGATTGTAATGGATTGTGTTGGCTTTGTACAGCCTCGTTTTTGGTAGCAGGGGATTTGAGTTGTATGTTTCAGGGATTACTGTAACAGGAACCACTCAAACCAATGGAGAAGTCATACAAGAAGTAGTTGCAATGCAGCAGTGACCTGACCTGACCTGATCTGATCTGGCTTTGGTGCCCAGTAATTCCATGCAACACCACCTCTCCTATCCCTGTAGAAGCCCAGAGAAGCTAAATTTAGTTGCATTCTTCCCCCCCTCCCACCCCCCAGGCTGCACTATGATGTGAGAAATGCTCCTTATGCCTTGGCCTTGACAAACTATAGCTGGACTAAGCCCCTCTCCAGTTTATCAGAAACACTGTCTGTTCCCAGGAACTAGTGCTGTCTAATGAGCACCTGTTTTTTAACAAATAGCCTTGGAAACTTATTTTTCTTGCCTGAATAGCAACTCGAGTGGAATAATATTTCTGTTGCTGAACCTTCAAATAAAGTTACCAGCTTGAATTGCAGCCAGGATGAAAAATTACTATGACTAAAGCCCACTCTCTTAACAACCCTATAAACAGTGGTCCAAAGTGAGATCTTTTTGAGCTCTCAGTTCCCAGAAGGGGCAAATGTGTATGTCTCAAACACCAATTACCAGAGGGCTGTGGAGCCAACCAAAGACTGTTGGTAACAACCAAGGAGTATTATTATTAACATGCCATGAGACAGAACAAGATTTGGCTGGAGAAGGGGGCCCAGGTGGAGATAGGGCAGCACTTTTCCATGAGAAAGAACCATAGCACAGTACAGTGCAAATGTAGGAATGATTGACAGGAAGTGTACATAGACTATAAGGTGGGATTGGAACCATCAAAGACTCCCAAAGCTCTCTGACCCATTTCCAAAAAGACATGAAAGGATGGACTGTGCAAGATAACTAATTTATGTAGAAAGTGAGAAACCTGTCTTTGGATAAAGAAACCTGTCCATAAAAAGGTATCCCCTCTAGGCTTAGGCAGTGTCCCCTGGACATCTCATCAACCAGACTGATGCAGCTGGATTGATGCTTATTGACTGAATTGATGCTGAAACACAAATTGACATCCCCTCAACTGGTTTGGCACTGAGACCAGGATTGGCATCCCATCAGCTAGATCGACACTGTAGCATGGGCTGGTAATCCCTTTTTTCTCTCTCTTTCTCTTTCTTTTCCTCTCTTTTTCTCTTTTCCTTTAATCAATCTCTCTCCTTTTTAATTAACATCTTTAATTTCTCTTTTCCTTTTCACTCTACCTCTTTATCCAAAATCCACTACTGTGTGCCTATATAGTAGGTCAGGGATTAACATAACAATTTCTGTTGCAAATGTGTAATTTACTAATAAAACTCTCAGATTGTTTCAAGATCCTTTGACTTTTGTTGTTCCTTTCAACCAATAAGAATTCCTTTATCTTAAGTACTTCCTTCCTTTTAAGGGTGAGTCATCACAATCCTGAGTGACCACCATAACAGATGGAACCAAAAGTCATGGACTAGATGAATTCAACAGACATTTTGATGGGTTAAGGTTAGGTTAAGGGAACTAACTAAATCTCTGACTGAGGCAACCAAGAACAAGGAGATAGAGCTTATTGCATGGGGCTCAGAGAAGGAACAAGATTTTAAAGCAATAGAAAGAGTTTTAGTGCCTGCTCCTGATCTTGGGCTCCCAGATCCTTCAATCTGTATGTACATAAATGTAAAAGAATAGCCAGTGGAGTGGTAACACAGAATTTAGGACCCCATCAGACTGGTTGCATATTATTTACTACATATTAATTACTCAGTTCAATTAGATCCAGTTGCAGCAGGAGCACCAGCCTGTAATAAGTCAGTGGAAGCAATGGCAACAATATTAGAAAAGAGCTTCTCCCTTATCTTGGAACATCCTCTAGCAGTCCATGTCCCACATGAGGCAGGGTTACTGGTGAAGACCATATACAAAAGACTGATAAAATACTGCATGTTTTACTACTTACAAATTCTTACTGAAATGTATGTGTCGACTAAATCCATGAGTTTTTATGCAAATGTATTACAAAATAGATTCAAAATTTTATGCTCAACAACCCAAAGTAAAAAGGTTCATTCAGCCCAAAGGCTAAAAACATTAAAAGGTAAAAGCCTGGAATAATTATCTGCTTTGTTTTAAAAACACATCTACAATGAAGAGACGCCAGCAAATATAATCTGCTATAGCTGACATAATTCCTGGGCATCAATTCAAATTCCAAATTTCATTTTGGTGAAGCTTTAGTAAAGTAGTGCCTTCTGCAGATTCAGACCCATCTGACTGAAGTTATCTACTGATGACAATAAAAAGCAAGTTAACCAAATATAGTTTCTGCAAACAGTTCTTAAAATTAAGGATAAACAAAATATATGTTAAATTGCCTTAGGACAGCATTCTATTGGATGTTGCTTACTATTAACATGGTTTATGCCCTTCCAAGTAAGTATCAGCATAGAATTTAGAGTTCTTTTGAATGCACATTTTTATTTAGATAGACACATGCTTCATGTCATGTGATGACATGATATATTGCTAAGGTGAAAATGTACATACTACTGAAGAAAGATGTATGGCAAGATGAGTGTTAAGAGCATGCAACTCAAGCTTTGACACAACAGGCACATAGATATAAATTGATCTTCCTAACAGCAGATAATGTAATCTTATAAAGACGTAACACTTTGAATCCAGAGGGCCTAATGCCTCTACCTGATGACAGAGAACATCACCAGTGTTAGCGAATTATACATATCCCAAATAAATCACAGACTGATTTAACAGGTAAGGCTGGAGTGGAGGCATAGTTTCCTCCTGCTGAAGGTAGACCACTCAAAATCCAGAAGTGTAAAGATGCACAATCTAGTGATTTTCAGCCCAGTAGATGGAGTGGTCTTTTGTTTGCAAATCTTCCTTTTTTAGAGCTCTGTCAGATGTATTACATGAATTGAGATAGACCAGGGGACAGGCATTCTTTCCCTTATGCCTCAGGCTTAGCTGGCACTTAGGAATGACCAGGTGTTTCCACACTGAATGACTGACTTGTCCCTTTCCTCTATCCTGGTATCCAAGTCCTCCACACTCTGCAGTTGTTGGCTGGCCATTAGGGAGCCATTTGTTCCATCTGAGAGGAAAGCTGGGCACGGCCAAACTGACAGTGTGCTCCAGGCCCTGCTCCAGGCACAGCATGGACATGCACCATACAACATTGGATCTTTATGTTGTACAATACTTGAATGCTAGTCTGAGGTCCCCAAACCCCAGTATCCCTCCTGTCACTCCCCATAGCACACAGAAAGTGGATGGCTGCAGAAAAGACCCCATTTTGACATCTGTATTAGGAAAAAAACCCACAGAAAATATTGTAACCCAGGGCTACAGGGAGATGTTGCCCAGTGAAAATCAGGATCAAGCACTGTGCAGTATGAATCAGTCTACCTGTTCCAGATGCTCACAACTCTTGGCTATGTGAACACAAGCCAGTCTGCAACAAGCAGTTTAGAGGCATAGACTCTTTCTAGTTTGGCCCACTATGTTGGTTTTGCACAGCCTGGTTTTTGGTAGGGAGGACCACAGGGGTGGGCCAATTAGAGATGATGGTAACGCCTCTGTGATAACACATTTAAGAAGAAATCAAAACAAAGGTGGTGGTGCAGTTTTAATTCTAGAAGCCAGAGAAGAGAAGGAGGTGAGAACATGTGAGAGAAACAACATGCAGACACCAAGGTCAGTGAAGAAAGAGGGGGAGGAGGTGCTCCAGGCACTTCAGTCAAGATTCCTTCACATGCCGTGGTGTTGACCACTGCAGCCCAAGGAAGGTCCATGGGGGATGAAGAGATCCACCCACAGCCTTTGAGGGAGGTGCCCACGCTGGAGTGGATGGATGCCTGGAGGAGGCTGTGATCCAGTNTGGATGGATGCCTGGAGGAGGCTGTGATCCAGTGGGAGACCTGGTGGAGAGAGGGGCCCCTGTTTCCAAGCTGGAGCAGCCCATCCTTGGAGGACTGCATCCTATGGAAGAGTGACCCATGCTGCATCAGTTTTGGGAGGACTGCTGCTCGAGAGATTGAAGCCACATCAGAAAAGTTTATGGAGAACTGTTTCCCATGGGAATGAACCCCATGGCATAGCAGGGGAAGGACTCCTCTCCCTGAGCAGTGGAAGAAAACCTTGGATGACATTGACCCAAACCCCCAGCCCTGTCTCCCTTTCCTGTTGGTGGGAAGGATAGAGGGGTTGGGGAGAAAAAAGATGTTTTTAAGGGTATTTTTTACTTCTCATTTTCCTTATCTAATCTTGTCAGTAATAAATAAACTTTATATCTTCAGGTTGACCCTGTTTTGCCCTTGGAATGTTTTCTCCTGAGTCCTATCTCAGTTCATGAATCCTTTGTTAAATTTTCTCTCCTCTCTTCAGCTGTAGCAGGGGAGGGTGAGCGAGTGGCTTTCATGGATACTAGGTGTTTGGCCAGTGTCAAACCATGGCACCCACAAAAACATTGTAAACATGCCCCAAATTTCTCTTGCTGTGGTGTTTCATGCTAGCTCAATGTCACCTAAAACTGGTGGGTATGATCAGGCTGTGATTTAATGAAGATGGCCCTTTTCAACACCTCAGGAGATATTATCAGCTTCTCACCCACTTGTGAGCCATGGTGGACTGCCAAGGTCTTTCAATCACTTGAACACAAGTGAAACCATATGTTTATGTGTTTAATCATAGAATCGCAGGATTTTAGTGTCAGAAGGGACCTTAAAGATCATCTAGTCCAACCCCCCTGCAGTGGGCAGGGATGCCACCCACTAGACCAGATTGCACAAAACCCCACCCAACCTGGCCTTGAACACTTCCAGGGTTGGGCAGGCACAGATTCTCAGGGCAACCAGTTCCAAAACACATTGTCCAGATTTAGATATACACTCAGTTTCTCTGGGATGTAGGTTCTTCGCATGAAACAAACAGACCCATTCCTTGGGACACATCCAGTTTGTTCTCATGGGGACCTAAACTGACTCATGGATGGTCTAAATCACATTCACCGACTTCTTCAAATTGCCCAGCATCTCAGAAACAGAGCTAAAAAAAAGACTCAGTAGTCTTGAACCTGAGCTTGAGCCTGATTTATTACCATTTTGTGTTGGTTTTGCATGGCCTGGTTTTTGGTAGGGGGGACACCACAGAGGTGGCTTCTGTGAGAAGCTGCTGGAAGCTTCCACCATGTCCTGCTGAGCCAATCCCTGATGGCTCTGAAGATGGACATGCTGCTGGCCAAGGCTGGGCCAATTAGAGATTATGGTAACACCTCTGTGATAACATATTTAAGAAGAAATCAAAACAAAGTGGTGACACAGTTTTAATTCCAGCTAGAGAAGAGGAGGAGGTGAGAACATGTGAGAGAAACAACATGGAGACACCAAGGTCAGTGAAGAAGGAAGGGGAGGAGGTGCTCCAGGCGCTGGAGTTGAGATATCTCTGCAGGCCATGGTGATGATGATGGTTAAGCAGCTGTCTCCCTGAAAACCGTGGGGGTCCATGGAGGATGCAGAGATCCATCCACAGCCTGTGAGGGAAGTGCCCATGCCAGAGTGGGTGGATGCCTGGAGGAGGCTGTGATCCAATGGGAGACCTGGTGGAGAGAGGGACCCCTGTTTCCAAGCTGGAGCAGCCTGTCCATGGAGGACTGCACCCTGTGGAAGAGTGACCCAGCCACAGCAGTTTGGGGAGGATTGTGTGCCCATGAGAGGGACTCATGTTGAAACAGTTTTGGGAGGACTGCTGCTTGTGAGATTGGAACCATGCTGAAAAAATTCACAGAGAACTGTCTCCCGTGGGAGGGACCCCATGGCATAGCAGGTGAAGAATTCCTCTCCCAGAGCAATGGAAGAAAACCTTGGGTGATGAACTGACCAGAACCCCCACCACCCTGTCTCCCTGTGCTGTCAGTGGGAAGGAGGGAGGGGCTGGGGGAAGAAAAGGTGTTTTTAAGGGCTTATTTTACTTTTCATTACCCTACTCTGCTCTTAGTAATAAATTCACTTTGTACCTCTAAGTTGAGCCTGTGTATTAACACAATCTGGTTTATGGTGGGGGTGGAAAAAAACCACAAAAGCTGCTTTTGAGAGAGAAGCTCCTTGATTCTTCTACTATGTCCAGCAGAGCCTATCCCTAAAGGCTCTGACGACTGAGATATTAGCTGACTCAATTAAAAAAGCTGATAATGCCTCTGTGATAAAATATTTAAGAATGAAAAAACCATGGTGTTATAAAGAAAATCAGGCTGACCACCAGAATTTAATGCAGCAGCAAATCAAGGCTTTAATGCATTCTATAATAAGGTATAAGCAAACAGCGTTGGGTGCTTGGGGACTCTCCGCTCCCACCAACGCACACTGAATAGTCCAAATGTCCTCTTTTTATAGCCTAGTTATCTTTGGTTCCCTCCTTCTTTTGATTCTTGTTCTTTACATTGTATCTCGATTCTTCTTCTTGACGTGGGGTTGTTAGGAGTCTGTTGCTAGGGGTCTTTGATGACTTTCTACCCCCTTCAGGATGTTGGAGGGGTAGGAAGATCAAGCACCAAGTAATTTCCTTATTTCCTTTTGTTTTACTTTTCTCAGCATAGAAAAAGAGCATACTAGACACTTATTTATACACTCTTCAAGTTTCAGTTCTTCTTATGGTTAAAGTTTAGCATCTACAGTCTGGCCATTCTATATTTTTATGCCTTATTCGATTGCAACATTGACAAAAACAGCTGAATCTACTGAATCTCTGCATATATTTCACTAACATTTTAAATATGATTCTTTTGCCATTTTCCCAAGTTCTTGACACGAATCACAATCACAGTTTTCACAGTGGGAAGCTCTCTGCCCTCTGAGGGCTAGGACTGGTCATAGAACCCAGGAAGACTACCATTGC
>VWYI01046433.1:0-13925 GCA_013399455.1 Anthoscopus minutus | reverse complement strand
TTTGTTTTCAGAAACTGCACTTGCTCCTCCACATTCCTGCTCCCAGACTGTGTTGTCTGCAGCATGAACAGAGAGCAAGAGAGAGCTCTCCTTTGCTTTTAGCTACTTTTTAGCTAGCTGAGGCAGAGTTCTCCAGACTGTGGCTTTTCTTTTTCTTGGAACTGATTGGCCCTGCTCTGGACTGAAAACCCAGAAAAACAGTGGGAGCTCACACCTGTGGCCCACCAGGGCCCGGGACATAGCATTTTTCAGAGCCAGAGGGACTGATAGACTGAGCGAGCCAAGCCACACTCCACAAGAAGGACTTTCTGAATTTGCCATCTCTTCAGAACAGCGAGTGGTTTTATTGTTTAATATTATTCAGTTTTTTATGCTTGTGAATACTTTGCTAGTTAAAGTAACAGGTTTTTTTCCACTTTTCTCCAAGGAAACTTTTTCCCGAACCAGTTGGGGGAGGGGCAACTTGAATCTGCTTTCTAGAGGGACTCCATTTGGAGGTTTCCTCCCAAATTTGCCCTCAACCTGGACAGGTCACCATCCGTTTTAAAGGTTGTGGTCCAAGAGCGGTTTTAAAGTGTGCAACTTATATAATGAAACAGTGTATCGAACTTGCCAGTTTATGATTCACAACTGTCATTGTATGAGAGACATTGGATGACTTTGAAAATAATTTTTAGTTCACAAGAATGTTGGTGCTTTTTGTCTTAAAATATGTGACTTAATAGTTCAGATATTTCATTAAGAAACTGTGCTTACTCAAGTTTCCACTGTATAATTGTTAGTAATGAACCCTAAATAATCATGGAATCATTTAGGTTAGAAAAGACCTCTAAGATCATCAAGTTCAACCATAATTCTAACACTGCCAAGTCCACCACTAAACCATGTTCCTAAATGTCACGTTTACACATCTTTTAAATATCTCCACAAATGGTGACTCAACCACTTCCCTGGGCAGCCTGTTCCATTGCTTGACAACCATTTGGTGAATAAATGTTTTGTAATATCCAATCCAAACCTCCCCTGGCACAACTTGAGGCCATTTCCTCTCATCCTATCACTTGTTACTTGAGAGAAGTGACTGACACCCAATTCACTACAACCTCCCTTCAGGTAGTTGTGGAGAGTGATAAGGGCTCCCCTGAGCCTTCTTTTCTCCAGGGTAAATAAACCCACTTCCCTCAGCCACTCCTCATAAAAGACTTGTGCTCCAGCCCCTTCACCAGCTCTGTTGCTCTTCTTTGGATGTACTCCAGCATCTCAGTGTCTTGTCATGAGGGATCCAAACCTGAACATAGTATTAGAGGTGTGGCCTCACCAGTGCCGAGTACAGGGCAAGAATCACTTCCTAGTTCAGCTGGTCACACTATTGCTTATACAAGCCAGGATGCCGTTGGCCTTCTTGGCTACCTGGGCATGGGCTGGCTTATGTTCACCCAGCTGTTGACCAACATCCCCAGGTCCTTTTTTGCCTGGCAGCTTCCCAGCCACCCTTCCTCAAGGCAGTAGTGTTTCATGGGGTTGTTGTCACCCAAGTGCAGTAATCAGCACTTCACCTTGATGAATCTCATACAGTTGGTCTTGGCCCATCAGTCCAGCCTATCCATATCCCTCTCTAGTACATTCCTACCCTCCAGAAGATCAACACTCCCACCCATCTTGGTGTCATCAAATTTGCTAAGGATGCACTTGATCCCCTCATCCAGAGCATTGATGAAGGTTGATATATTAAACAGGACTGGTGTAATAGTGGTGTTTAGAGACATTTGTTTCTAAACTAACCATATAAGGTAAATTCACTTTGTTTTTATATACATATTTAATAAATTATCTGTGAATTTTAGAATATCAAAGAGGAAGTGAAGCTGTAGAACTTTAATGGATCGACCTTGGCTGGGTGCCAGGTGCCCACTAAGCTGCTCTACCACTCCCCTTCCCAGCTGGACAGGGGAGAGAAAATAAGACCTCATAGGTTGAGATAAGGCAGTTTACTAAAGCAAAAGTGAAAGTTTGCATGTGAACAAGCAAAGAGAAAAAAAGATTTATTCTCTACTTCCCATCAGTGAGTGATGTTCAGCTGCTTCCCAGAAAGCAGGGCTCCAGCACATATGGCAGTTGCTCTGGAAGGCAAACATTGTAAATAACAAATGCACCCACTTCCTCCTCCTTTTCTTAGCTTTATATCTGAGCTGACATCATATGGTATGGAATATCCCTTTGGTTAATTTGAGTCAGCTAGCCTGGTTGTGTCCTCTCACAAGATCTTGCCCACTCCCAGCCCCTTGATGGGGGTAATGTTGAGAGACAGCATTGATGCTGTGCCAGTGCTGCTCAGCAGTAGCCGAAACACTGGTGTATTATCAGCACCTTTCTAGCTACCAATGCAAAGCACAACACTGAGGGCTGCTATGGGAACATGAACTCCAGCTCAGCCACACCCAGTACAATAACCCTCTGTTTCATAATAAAAGGATGATTTCAAATAAAGAGAGTAGTTTTGTTACTTAAAAATCTACTAGTGGTTTGTTGAGAAATTCTAACACTTGTTAGAAACTTCATTTGCTAGAAAGGAAGTTGTTTTTTGGATGGAGAAAAAAGTCAAACCAGAAACTCAGCAGACTAATTTAGTAATCATTTTAAAGTGACTTTTTTATGTAACATTGCCCAGGACAAATTTAAATTCCCAATTCTGAGACCTTACAGTTTAAAGTCTTACCTATATTAATTAAATTTATTTTTACAGAAATGCACAAGGAAAGCAAGTATTAAAAGGTGAAGTGTCTCCTTCCTGTGCTTGGTTGCAAAGCATATCCTATTTTTATATTTTCCAGCTTGGTGTATCACTTGGCACTTTGGGGGCTATACCAGGAGCAGCACTGGACCCTAACATTACAACACTGGGAGAAATACCACAGCCACCAATTATGGGGAATGTGGATCCATCCAAGATTGATGAAATTAGAAGAACAGTCTACGTTGGAAACTTGAATTCACAGGTTGCTTTTTTTTTGGTTTTGCTGGCTATAATAATAGAAGATGCAGAATTGTTAATTTGTGAATTACATTCTTATGTTTTAAGAGTTTTCATTAGTTGATGACAATAGAAGTTTACTAGAGATATTTCAAATTCTTGAATGTTCTTTTGCCAATCAGATTAGACCAGACTGTTCGAAGTCATTCTAGCAGGAAACCAAAGAAATCACACTCTAGCTGAATTCAAGAAACATTTACGACTGTTGGTGTTGATCAAATGTCCACCTGGGTTATATTAGCTGAACAATGCCTCAGAATTTGTGAGAGCATGGTAGCTGTCCCCCATAACACTCTGCAGTTGCTTAAGTACAGTAAGAAGAAATTATTTGTCCTAGTAGAAGTTGCAAAATTAGCATAAATATATTTGAGTTGCTCTGACAGGAAAGTTGGGTCTGTCAGAAATTTCTTTTTCAGCAATTGATTGAATTGATTGAAAAACAATTTGATTTTGACTGATGGAAATATAAGTATTTGATTTTTGTGGTTTTTGACTGAACTATTATTGATCACAATAAAATAAAAAAAGCTTGAAAGTGGCAGAAAAACAGATAAAAGTGAAGTCTTGTAATGATGCTTGGATTTCTTTTTAGTTGATCAGAATTCACAATCAGTATCTTGAACATAAATGTATCATCAGTTATTTCAAATAAGTTGTCCGAAACTGCAAAATCCTGTACAAGTTCTTTTTTAACCTAGATGTAGGACTTCAGGGCTCATGATTGCACTATTTTAAATTGCAATATATTTTTTAGATTAATGGAAGAAAAAAATAACTTTCTCTCTTAAAGTATAACATTACCAAATTCATGTCACCTCTGTAATGATGATGTCTTTCCAAAATCTGTAGCTGTTTGATTATCTGATATGTTGAATAAGTGGTTTTCATTAAATGTTTTACTTCAGCTGAGCTCTTTGACTCTTTTTAGACTACAACAGCAGATCAACTGCTTGAATTTTTTAAGCAAGTTGGAGAAGTCAAATTTGTGCGAATGGCAGGTGATGAGACACAACCAACACGATTTGCTTTTGTGGAATTTGCAGACCAAAATTCTGTACCTCGAGCTCTTGCCTTTAATGGAGTTATGTTTGGAGACAGGCCACTGAAGTAAGAAATTAATTATCCATATGAATATTGAATGAGAGATATCTTAGTATCCTTATACATTTATGACTCTGATGTGCAGGAAACTGCTGTGATTCATATTTTTTCAATGTAAAGACCTATTGTTAGTAAACTGGAATGTTTTTATGAACTCAAATTTCAAGGTTGGACATAACTTTTTTTCCAAGAAGAATATGGTTGGCATTGGATAAGATATTTCTACATCCAATCTTGAATTAGTGAAAGCCATAATAGTGAGAGAATCTGAAAAGTCCTTTGTACTAATTATGCTTTACATATGATGTGTATGTAATTAGTAGGTATTATTGTAGAAATTTGATCTGAAATAGATTTATAGTCTTCTACTAGAAAAAAATTTAACACAGAAACATTGTGCTACAATGTAGTGGTTTCGGTTGGCTAATTTGAATTTCCCTGCTAATGTACTAAATAATGTGATGGGTTTAGAGCTGGTCAAACTCACTCATTTCCTGCTGTGAGATATGGATTAGGAGGAGGGTAAAACAGGATCAAAATGTAAAGGGTATGCAGAAAATTTTATTAATAGAATTAAAAGAATGGGAAAAAAAATCAGAATGAAACTTCTAGAACACTTTCCCTCCCCCTGCCTAACTTCTTCCTTTTCCCAACTGACAATGTAGAGACAAAACCTGGGATTTTAAATCAGTTATCACTTCTATAATAGTATTTCCTCAGTTCTTACAGGGCAAGGAGTTTTCTCTTGCCATGCCATGGAAACTTCTCCACAAGAATACAGTTTTCTCATGGCCTTTNATGGAAACTTCTCCACAAGAATACAGTTTTCTCATGGCCTTTCATTTTCACAAACAGCAGCTGCCTGTTTTAAAAAAAAAATCTGCTATTGCAAAGCTCCTCCCATTTTCACAGCTTTCTCACAGCTGAATTAATGGGTCATGTCAACATATGGGCTCCTCCCATTTTGGATGAGCTGTTCAAAGGCAAAGGGTTTCCCTTTATTTCTGCAATCATCTTCATCTCCAGGAACAGAGGTCTTCTTCTCTCCCTGGAAGCACAGGGTCTTGCTCACTCATCTCTCTCTCTCTCTGTTCAAGCTTCTCATGGCGTCACAGATTCTTCAACATCTGCTTTGCTTAATTATGGTTGCCTCTGCTCAGGTATACAGTTTGAACACTCTATCCTCCCATACTTTTTCATGAATTAAAGGGAATATTGTACTATATTACAGTCCATCTCTATGGCAATACTAAAAGAACTTTCAGCCTCAATACTAGGGCATCTCCTCATTCTCTTTCTATCTGGAACTTGTCTCTTTCTTTACTGACATTGGTGTCCTCATGTTGTCTTTCTACGTTTTGTCACTCTTTGTCTCTTACCCAAAGGGAGAATCATGGTCTATAGGTCTCATCTGTGCACTGAAAGGGTTAACATTTCACGCAGGCTTGCAGATAGTCCTGGTCAGTGGCTGAAGCAGTCGAGGTGATGGACTGCAGGCTGAGCTGGGCCCATCCCTCTGCCCGGCAGCCACTGGGGGGGCCGCGGTGGAGGAGGGGGCCTGGTCTGGCCCAGGACTCAGAGAGACTCTGGCTCACCTCGAGCCGGAGGGGCAGGGGTAGGGCTTGGTGTTAGCGAGATGTCAGTATCTGTGAACTGGCCCAGCTTTGGCTGGGGCCCCCCCATTCCTCCCATCCCTCGCCCGGGAGCCACTGGGGTCCAGCCCGGCCTGGCCAGGCCATGCAGGCCACAGCAGAGTGGGGCCAGCCCACACCAGAGCTCAGGTATCTTCTGAGGCCAGAAGCAAAAAGGACCTTTTTGGGCTTCCCAGGTTTTAAAATGTGGTATTCACAGAGGTGGACCCAGCTTTTCAATGGTCTAAAAAGCTGTCAATTCTCAGAACTAGCCAGCTATTGGCCTTTTCTAGGCACAAAGGAAGCTCCCAGCAACTTCTCTCAGGGAAATCATTTCTGTAAGTGGTTTTCTTCCTTCTTCTTTAATATAAACCAGTGTAAAACCAGCACACACAATTATTTAAAAGTCTTAAGATTTGAAAGCCATAAATAACAGACATTTCAGATAGAAAAGATTAGTGTTAGAGGAAAAAATTGTAGTTTTGCTGATCTTTGAAGTTTTTAGTTATACATGGAATTTGAGGTGCTTTTTTTTTTTTTTTCCTTTTCAAGAGTTTGGAAGTTAAAGTTTTTAGCTTTGTCTTCATTTAGAATAAATCACTCCAATAATGCAATAGTGAAGCCTCCTGAAATGACACCACAGGCTGCTGCCAAGGAACTGGAAGAAGTGATGAAGAGAGTAAGAGAAGCCCAGTCTTTCATATCTGCTGCTATTGAGCCAGGTAGGTATATTATGTTCATTACCTAACAGATGTGTTCTGTGTGTACCTTGACACATGCTTTTAAGAGCACTTTCAAACACAGGAAAAAGGTACTCAAAGGTGAGCAACATGTATGTGGGAAAACAAAATAAAATAATCAAAATTGTTTTCATGCAACAAAGCAGTGGAATGAAGCTGACTTTTTATTTCATCATGTCTTATTTTCAGATACATGCTCACTGAATGTTTTCAAAAATGCAAAGTCAATACTAAATTAATATTTAATGTTGGTACTTTAAAAGTTCAATGTACTTACAAACTTAAAAAATGCTTTCTATTTTGTTTTCTCTTCCAGCACAAATTAATACCATAGTTTCATGATCAGAGTGAGCTAGTGTGCTGCTGAAAGCAGCAATATTATGCTTTTCTTTGGCAGGCTAATTTTATCACTGTGCTATGCTCTTTTTCATACTGCCTCAAGACTATATGCATCCTCATAGCAAATGGGATCAGAGAATGAATCTAGGATAAAACTTAGCAGACTGTAAAAGACTTTTTTGCATTCAGATTGGTTCTCTGATTCCTGTTAACACTGAAATGCCAGTTCAAGGAGGAAGATATTAGTGGCTTGAGTGGTTAGGCAGACATTTCAGTGCTGATTAATGCTGACAAAGTGATTGCAACACCACAATATAAAAAATTTCCAACTTGTTAAACTTGCAGTCGAAATCCTCCTTTTTCTTTTAATCAGCAAGATTTTGTCTTTCTTCTTAGTAAAATGCCCAGACATTAGCTTATGTAGGTTAGATAGTGGAGGATCTTGAGGTTTTTTTCAGGAGGGGGGGAGAGATGGAGTACTTTCTGTCTTTTTTGAGAGTTGTGAGAAAAATAGATCTAACATTTCCTCAGTGTTAAGCAGCAGAATGATAATCTTTTAGAGTCTGAACCAAAGTCTGCAGAGGTCACTGGTAAGTTTTCTGTTAACTTCCTGGCCTTCAGATCAAACTTTTTACTCCCTTGTCTCCATCCCTTCTTCCCCCAAAACAGCATTTGAGGAATAGAACTTCAATATTTGTACAGAGGTTGGAATATTTAAAAGTATAAAAAGTATTATTATTTGCATTTGATGCTTGTTTTCAAAACTCTGCCATTTAAATTTATTCTTCTGAGGTTATTTTAAAAAGTAATTAAATTAAATAATATACCAGAGGACACCCTGTTGTAATCTTGTGCATTGTGGCAACAACATAAATCCCATTCCTAACAGAGCTAGCTGTTTATAATTATCTGGTTTATGTGTACTGCTGCAGGGTGGCTGTACTCAACGAGTATATGCAATGACTTTATTGGATGTTTCTCAAGGATATTAGCAAAGAAGGAAGATGTGCTAAGCATGGGTCCCTCACACTATATGTGGTACATTACACTTGTGCCAGATTGTTAGCTGGGATCTTTCAGTCTTCTGAGCTTACATTGCAGTGTTTTCTCCCTCTCAGAGTCTGGAAAGAGCAGTGAAAGAAAAGGTGGTCGATCTCGTTCCCATTCTCGTTCCGAATCCAGGTCTAGCTCAAAATCCCAATCTAGAAGGAAAAGATCTCACTCAAAACACAGGTAGGTATATTTATTATTTAGGACTAAGAATTCATACTGGGGTTTTTTTGAGTGGTGGTAGTTACTGAAATTTGTTACTGAGTTGTGAAACAAGTTTCCCAGTAGAGAAAATTAGTAACTTAAACTGACCTAGATAGAGTAACTAGGAACTTTGTCTCTGAACAAATACTCTTTCCCTCTAAATGCTGCATGTTTTCAGTATTACTTTCAGGTAAAACACACTAGAAGGTACTTTTTGTGCCAGGTAGCATAACCATTTTTATGGTTTCATGGTACATTTTGTGCCATGTAGCATAATTTCATTTTGTAACCTTTGTATTTTAAAAAGAAATAGTTATCTCTGTTTTGTGGATGGAACATTTAGTTTACTGTTAATACCCTAAACAGACAGGCTGACTGGTTTTACTAGTAGGAAGTTGCTGCTGTCCTGAACTTCTAAACATCTAGTTAAAAAATGCTCTATTTTTATTAACTGTACTGTAAATGTAAAGCTGTATTTTTTAAAAAACAGAAGAAAAAAGGCTTTAAGGGTAGTTTTTCATTCTTCAGAATTTTTTTGCTTTGCTAATTTCTTAAGTTGTAAAACAAGCTTTGAAATATAGGAGAAATAAAATTACTAGGTCATCCATAAAGTTTACCCATTAAGATTTTTTTTCCAAGAATGAGACAATCTTTCTATGTAAGATTTATAAACACTTCCTGAAATGGTACATTGTCAGGAATGTCTTTTGATCATGTACATAATTAATCTAAAGATATTTGACTCCATTAAGTATTAAAAAAACCCAACAAAACCTCAGTGTATTTGATAGCTTGCACTTTAAAAGGTGAGTTGTGTTGCAGCAACAGCACTATCCCATTCTTTCATCCACTGTTTTTTTAACAGAGCAGCTAGAGTTCTTTCACATACAGAAAAGCTGGCCAGAGGGAGTATACCGCATCAGTTATAGTACCAAACAAGATATAAGTGTGCAGGCTTCAGATTTCATAAAATCATAGAATAGTTTGGGTTGGAAGGGACCTTAGAGATCATCTAGTTCTAACCCTCCTGCCATGGGCAGGGACACTTTCCATTAGATCAGGTTCCTCAAAGCCCTATCCAACCTGACCTTGAACACTTACAGGGATGGGACATCCACAACTTCTCTGGGCAACCTGTTTCAGTGCCTCACCACTCTCACAGTAAAGAATTTCTTCCTAATAGCTAATCTAAACCTACTTTCTTTCATTTTAAAGCCATTCTTCCTTGTTCTATCACTACATGCCCATGTAAAAAAATCCTCCCCAGCTTTCTTGTAGGCCCCCTTTAAGTACCAGAAGGCTGCGATAAGGTCACCCTGGAGACTTCTCTTTTCCAGGCTGAACAGCCCAGCCTCAACTCTCTCAGACTCTCTTCATAGGAGAGGTGTTCCAGCCCTCTGAACACCTTCATGGTCCTCCTATGGACTCTCCAACAGGCCTAGGTCCTTCCTGTGCTGGGGACCCCAGAACTGGATGCAGTGCTCCAGATAGGGTCTCACAAGAGCAGAGTAGAGGGGGAGAATCACCTCTCTCACCCTGCTGGCCATGCTCATTTTGACTCAGCCTTTGATGCAGATTATTTTTGATATGGTTGGCTGTCTGGGCTGCAAGCACACATTGCTGAGACATTGTGGTTTGACACTGGCCCAATGCCAGGTACCCACAAGAGTCACTCGCTCACCCCCCTCTGCCACAACTGGGCAGAGGAGGGGAAAAAAATTATCGAACACTTCATGAGGGACATAGGGACTGGGAGAAATATTTCAAGGGCAAAACAGGCTCAAATTGAAAATTGAATCTTATTACTAACAGAATCAGAGGAGGATAATGAGATGTAAAATAAGCCCTTAAAACACCATTTCCCCCCCAGCTCCTCCCTCCTTCACACCAGCAGCGCAGAGACAGAGCATGGTAGTTTTGGTCAGTTCATCACTGAGATTTTCTTCTGCTGCTCTAGGAAAGGAGTCCTTCCCCTATGAGACCCTGGGGTCCCTCCCATGGGAGACAGTTTTCCATGAGCTTCTCTGGCTTAGGTCCATTCTCAGAGCAGCAGCCATACCACACCTGCTGCAATGTGAACACCCTCCATGGGCACGCAGTCCTCCCAAAACTGCTGCAATGTGGCTCTCTTTCCATGGGGATGCAGTCCTCCAAGGACAGGCTGCTCCAGCCTGGAAGCAGGGGCTCCCTCTCTCCACCAGGTTTCCCACTGGATCACAGCCTCCTCCAGGCATCCACCCACTCTGGCATGGACACCTTCCCCACAGGCTGCAGGTGGATCTCTGCATCCCCTCTGGACCCATGGGCTGCAGAGGGACAACCTGCTTCACCATGGTCCTCGCCACAGCCTGCAGAGGAATCTTGGCTCCAGTGCCTGGAGCACCTCCTCCTTTTCCACTGACTTTGGAGTCACCGTGTTGTTTTCCCTCATGTTCTCACCTCCTCCTCTTCTCTAACTACAAGCAAAAACTCATGACTTTTGTTTTGATTTTCTTCTTAAATATGTAATTGCAGAGGCATTACCAACCTTTCTCATTGGCCCAGTTTTGGCCAGCAGCATGTCCATCTTCAGAGCCATCAGCCATTGGCTCTGTTGGACATGATGGGAAGCTTCCAGCAGCTTCTCACAGGAGTCATCTTTGTGGCCCCTCTGCTG
Organism: Anthoscopus minutus; assembly: GCA_013399455.1. Lineage (NCBI taxonomy): Eukaryota > Metazoa > Chordata > Aves > Passeriformes > Paridae > Anthoscopus > Anthoscopus minutus. Next base: position 3,173 of record VWYI01046433.1, on the reverse strand, counting down.
CCAAAAAACAGGCCATGCAAAACCAATACAGACATATCAAGTTTCTTGTCCACCAACACCCCCAAGTCCTTTTCCCCAGGACTGCTCTCAATCCATTCTCCACTCAGCTTTTACTTGTGCTTGGGATTGCCCTGAGCCAGGTGTAGGACCTTGCACTTGGCCTTGTTGAACTTAATGAGATTTTTACAGGCTCACCTCTCAAGCCTGTCAGAGTTCCCCTGGCTGGCATCCCTTCCATCCAATGTGTCGACTGCACCACACAGTTTGCTGTCATCAGCAAACTTGCTAGAGATGCACTCAATCTCACTGTCCATGTCACCAACAAAGATGTTAAACAGTGCCAGTCCCAATACTGACTCCTGAGGATCACCACTGGTCACTGCTCTCCACTTAGACATTGAGCTGTTGACTGCAACTCTTTGAATGTGATCATACAGCCAATTCCTTATCCATCGAGTGGTCCATCATCACATCACAGAATCACAGAATATGCTGAGTTGGAAATGACCCACAAGGATCACTGAGTCCAACTCCAGGCCCTGCACAGCACCATCCCCAAGAATCACACCATGTGCCTGAGAGTATTGTCCAAAAGTTTCTTGTCCGAACTCTATCAGGCTTGAGGCTATGACCACTTCCCTGGGGAGCCTGTTCCAGTGCCCAACCACCCTTTGGATGAAGAACCTTTTCCTAATATACAACCTAAACCTCCCCTGGCACAACTTCAAGCCATTCCCTCAGGTCCTGTCACTGGTCACCACAGAGGAGAGGACAGTGTCTGCCCCTCCTCTTCCCCTCACAAGGAAGTTGTAGACTGTGATGAGATCTTCCTCAGTCTTCTCCAGGCTGAACAGACCAAGTGACCTCAGCCACTCCTCACAGAGCTTCCTGTCAAGTCCCTTCACCATCTTTGTTGCCCTCCTTTGGATGCTCTCTAATAGTTTAATATCTTTCTTGTATTGTGGTGCCCAAAGCTGCACACAATATTTGAGATGAGGCTGCACCAGTACTAAGCAGAGCAGGAAAATCACGTCCCTTGACTAACTGGTGATGCTTTGCCTGATGCACCCCAGGATATGGTTGGCCCTCCTGGCTGCCAGGACACACTGCTGACATATTCAGCTTTCCTTTGACCAGGACCCCCAGGTCACTATACCTTGCACTGCTTTCCAGCATCTCATTCCTCAGTCTGTACATAAATTCAGGGTTGCCCCATCCCAGGTGCAGAATCCATCACTTGCCCTTGTTAAACTTCATGCATTTGGTGATTGTCCAGTTCTCTAATTTGTCAAGGTCTCTCTGCAGACCCTCCCCACCTTTGAGGGAGTCAACAGCTCCTCCTAGTTTTGTATTATCTGCAAACTTACTTAGTATCCCTTTGAGTCCTGCTTTCAAGTAATTTATGAAGAACACAGGGCTAAGATGGAGCCCTGAGGAATCCCACTAGTGACAGGTTGCCAGTCTGATGTCACCCTATTCATTATAACTCTTTGTGCCCGACTTGTGAGCCAGTTGCTCACCCATCGCATGATGTATTTATCCAGCTGTGTGCTGGACATTTTGTCCAGAAGGATTCTGTGAGAGACAGTATCAAAAGCTCTACTGAAATCCAAAAAGATTACATCAATTGACTTCCCTTGATCAATGAGGTGGATTACCTTGTCAAAAAGGAAATCAAGTTTGATAAGGAGGACCTCCCCTTCATGAAGCCATGCTGGCTGTGACCGATGACTGCATTGTCTTTTGGGCTTTTTTCAATGCCTCAGGATAATCTTCCCAACTTTACCAGCCACTGAAGTGAGACTAACAGGCCTGTAGTTTCTGTGGTCCTTCTTCTTGCCCTTGATAATCGGGACAATGTTCGGCAGCTTTCAGTCAGCTGGGACCTCTCCAGATTCCCAAGACTACTCAGAAATCATTGAGAGAAGTTTTGCAATGGCATCAGCCAGTTCCTTGAGGATTCTTGGATGAATCCCATCAGGCCCCATAGATTTGTAGGGATACAGCTGGAACAGCAGATCCCATGCAATTTCAGGGTTCACTAGATCATTCTCGCAGTCATGGTCCTCCAGCTCAGGACACTGAGACCCCCTTGGTCCATCATCCGTATTGATGACATAGGCAAAGAATGCATTAAACACCTCTGCCTTGTCCATGTCCCTGTTTGTGAGGTGATCATCCTCATCTTGTAACAGGCCAATGTTATTTTTACACCACCTATTGCTATTATTATATTTGAAAAAACTCTTTTTATTATCCCTTACAGTTCTGGCAGCTTCGCCTCCAGTTGAGCTTTACCATACAGATTTTCTCTTTACAGTGCTGAGCAGCATCTCTGTATTCTTCCCATGTCACCTGACCTTGCTTCCACCTGGCATACACCTTCCTTCTTTGCTTTATTTTCAAGAGAACATTCCTGTTCAGCCAAGTCAGCCTTCTGTCTGGCCTGCTTGATTTCTGACATTTAGGAATTGCCTGCTCCTGTGGCCTTAGGAGGTGATATTTAAAAAGTGACCAGCACTGATGGACCCCAGCATCTGCAAAAACATTTTCCCAAGGGACCTTTGCACAAGTCCAGGTAGATTACATCAGTTACTCTTCCTTCACTTCCTTCCATCACTGCTGTAACCCCATTGTAGAAGGCCACTAAATTTGTCAGGCACAATCTGCTCTGGCTGTCAGCAATCATCTTATTTTCCAGTGCCTAGGTTTTGTAATAATGTTACACAATAAATTTTATATGACCACATCAAAACATTGGGTACTTTTGTAATGCAAGAAGAATAATTTGTTCAACAAATAATTGAATTGCTTGCTTATCTTCTCTAACTTAGGACATAACTGAAAAACAGTCTTTGTTTTATGTAACTGCAATAATCAGTGCTATTTTGTACTGACGCAAATCTAACTGATTTTTAAGGGATAAATTTGGAATTTTTTTTGTACAGAAAATCTGTGCTTTAAACAATTGTTGATAGTTATATATATATTTAAGTGATTTTACCACTGTTACAGTCAGTTTTGAGAACATGTGTGTTATGGTTTAACCCTAGGCAGGAACTAAGTAAGTACCATGCAACCACTTGTTGACTTCCACCCCTCCCTCCCTCCCTGGTGGGATGGGAAGGAGAATCAGAAAAAGATAAAACCCATGGCTGGGATAAAAACAGTTT